>RJWT010018266.1:0-18948 GCA_004365215.1 Cuniculus paca
GGGCTAGGCGGAATTCGCTGGTCACGCCCCCAACCCAAGCCCCATTGAGAGCAGCCGCCGCTGGGCTGCCCCGGGCACACGGGCAGGGCGCTGGGAGGACCCCAGTGCCGCCCCGAATGTCCATGGCCGGTGGGGGCTGGGCACCGATTTCTATGGGTCTGGTTGCCCTTTCCCCAGGTGCACAGCTAGGTGGGGTTGGCTGTTGACGCCCCTGACGGTCCGGAGCCGCCTGGGCCACGCTGCACCTGGTGAGTGGCTCAATATGTTTTTTGATACTCCATTTTTCAGAAACACTTTTTAAAAATAAAGCTATCATGTTTTCTATGTTCCCCAACCCTAGCCTGTGCAATGCACTTATTAGTGGCTGGATGTGTGTGTGTGTGTGTGTGTGTGTGTGTGTGTGTGTATGTCTGCCAAGATAATTCAGCCTGATAAAAATCCACTATGAATTCCGCAATGTTATACTGTAATGTAAAAGTGAGCATGAGCACTGTAGTATTACATATATTTTAAAAATGGTAGCACAAAAACATACATTTCTTCTCTGCAGCCAGTGCCCGTGGTACATGAAACCCAAGATCCCTGGAGTCACTTAATGTTTCTTGTCCCCCATTATTGGCTGCTGGCCTTAGGACAGGTTAGAAACCACTACAGTGAAATGACAATGCCTGCAAACACTTCAATATGCCACTTCTTCAGATGTTTGCATTTAACTGGAAAAAATGGCTCAGAGGAAGACCGTTGTTTTGGTTCACCTAGTAAAGCTTCAAGACTATATATCTGTAGCTGGAAATAGGATGTGGCAGGAGTATATACACCAGGGAAATCAGCAAATGCTCTGATCTCCATACTCACACATCAGAGCACAGGTTTAAAAATATTTAGTAACACAGCACTGGGTTTAGGCATTAAATATGGAAATTATATGAAGAAAATTTGAGGTGTAGTCTCCCCTCCATACACTTCTAAAATTCTTTTCAGTAGCAAAATAAAACAAAACATAGTGTTTTATTGTTAGCATGAGAGAGATCAGCAAGATAGAATCTTCCTTTCACAAATATTTTTTTTTCATCCCTTGCCCTGCCAAACTTATCAGAAATACTCACTTGGGAAATGATCTCTTTTTACTGTTTCACAAAAGGGCTCTAATATATCCTTCTGGGAAACCATGGGCTGGCTAGTCTGGCCTGCCACAAAATCAGTATGTGAAAGACTCTCAGCTCGTGTCCTAGCATGAATTGTGACATGGTGGAGAAATTGAGCTCTAGCTCTGGGGAAAAGGTGAGTCCAGCTCACCCTTAGTACTGCACAATTGTCTTTAGTTCAAGCTGTCTGGCTTGTAACATGGGAATCTGGTCTGCTCTCTCCTGGTCTCCCCATCATACATGATGATGTTAGACCAGCTTCCTACCACTGAGCTACATTCCCATCCCTGATACTTGATTGTGTAATGCATACAGTGTGTCTCCCATCCTTGCTCAATTATTAGGAGCAACTTCCTTTAGGGAGTCTCTTCAAGGACTCCCTATAATCACACTGATATTTTACCTTGTAACTTCGATTCTCCTCAGGTTGCCACCTTCAGGTCCCTCATCTAGAAATACCTTCCAAATATACCTAGTTGATGTGAGAGTCAGATGGAGGCCACACGTGGACCTTCCAAATGTGTGTCTGCAACACAGCCAGCACCCTGAAGCTGTCATCCTTGGCTTGGAATGACCTCTACCAGGGCTCTAAGTGTCCCTCCAGTGAGCCTGGTAGGCTATGTTGTTATTGCCATTTTATCCCCGAGGCTTTTCTGGCAAAGATGGAGGTAGCCACAGAGCAGAAACTGTGCTTCAGATGGGGTTTCTAGTTTCCTAAGAGGTTGCTTGGGATTCTCCTGGAGGACAGAATGGAGGGTCTGACCTAGGTGGCAGTGAGGGGATTCAGAATTTCTAATCCAGCCTTGGTTGCTGTCCTTGGGAATGAAGAGGGAGGTTTGTGGATCTCTTGCCAATTTTTCTCAGAAAGTTGAGAAGGCAGTTTGAAAGGTTTTATTAGAAGGATGTTGCAGATGTGTAGGGGGAAATTTGTTAGCATCCACACTGGCTCAAGGCTATAATAGAGGGAACTGTTTTCCTAGCTTTTCAATGGGGTGATGGATAGACTCACTATTTACTTGGTGAGAGCTGTGCTTATCTGTTGGAACTTATCAAGGAATAGCCCAACCGTGGTTCATCTCTGCATCAGTCAAGGTTTACTAGAGAAATATATACAATACAAGATAGACAACTGTATAAGAAATTACAAGATTGGCTTAGAATGGTCAGCCACAGAGTTGAAGGAGGGAGCGTGCAGAGGGTGTCTGCACACTAGAGGTTAAAGGGTCCAGCCCAAGGGCTGGAGCTTACTGCAGTGTTCTGTGCAAGTCCGTGTCAGAAGGCTGATGGGTCTACGACAGAACACAGAAGAGTCTATGACGAAGGCTGCAGAGTCTATGACGAAGGCTGCAGAGTCTGCAACGAAAGCTGAAGAGTCCCAGGCAGAAGCTGAGCAGTCTGTGCCAGAAACCAGGAGACGACGTCCAAGCTGAAGGCAAAGACTGGAGCTCCTCCGAAGAAGCAGCCCCCAGTCCCTCCTCCTTTGTCTTTTATTGTATGCAGGCTACTCCCCTGGGGTGGGTGTAGCACTCACACCATCTGCCTGCCCTCCTCTTGCACAGGATGAGGCTGTTACAAACTGAGGATGCTACAAACTAGGGACCCTGGCCCCAGGCTGAATCACTTAAAGTTCTGACCTTCTCAAGTTGACACAGTGAACATCCTAGAACGATAACTGCTTATTCTCTACACCCCAGGATGTAGAGCTGCTGAGTTTCTTAGTTAAGCATCTAGACTTCTCAAGTTGACACAATGTATAAACCATAACAATCTTACACCCTTGATGGATATATCCAGGGTACCCAGAAACCATCCTTTACAATCATCATAAGAAATTTTGGAAGAGCCACAGGAGCAAACCAGAGCCATGTTGCTGTGAATCACAATTATGGGGGGGACGAAGCGGGTAGGTAGCTGACAGGAGTTACCATGGGCTTTGGTAGAGTGCAACAAATTGCATGGGGCTGCTCCAGAGATTACAACTGCTGGGAGAATTCTATGGAAAGGAACTCCAGATTCCTTTTGAATTTAGCCCCAGTGGTAGGAAGAAACCCTAAGGATACTCTACTATGCTTCAGGGAATGATTTATTTATTTGATGTGCTTACAAGCACACATTGTATTGCCTTTTGAAATGCCTGCCAAAAGAAGTGTGAGTTCTAGAAATGGACTATAGAAAAGACTTGTTTTTGCAAAACAAGTTGGGATGAAGGTCATTTTATAGAAGAGTTCTGGGTTTTCTTTTTATATGGAAATTAGCAATTTATCTTAAGAAAGTTATTGAAAAGCTAGTACTTTTATTTGCATAATGATAAAATGTGCCAGAGTTTCTCCTGTTTGCTATTATCAATGAATAGAGACACACAAAACCTCAGCAAAAAGACATAAAAGACACCCAGGCACTCTTTGGATCCCCTTTATGAACCAGTCAGCCTCACAAACGAAAGCAGCACTTCTGTAAAAACATATTTCTATAAAAATCTCATGTAATCGATAAATGCCTATTTAAATGCATGGTAGGCAATGTACTCCTTCCATCTTCCTGTGTGGCATCTGCTTATTATGTTATC
The DNA here is from genome assembly GCA_004365215.1 of Cuniculus paca. Taxonomy (NCBI): domain Eukaryota; kingdom Metazoa; phylum Chordata; class Mammalia; order Rodentia; family Cuniculidae; genus Cuniculus; species Cuniculus paca. Next base: position 3,712 of record RJWT010018266.1, read on the forward strand.
TCAACATATGTAAACACAGTCCTTCCTCTTGCTGTATCCTCTGTTAACAGCTCCATAAACACAACGACGACACTGCCGTAAGAAATAAGAGCCATTCCTGGTAACTTATTGTATATGGGAGCTGAAGAAAAGGAGAAATCCAGGCCAACTTGCTCATTTCTGACCGTAGTGTTTGGAAAGGCCATTGCCTGAAATAGCAGAAACTTTACAAAGCTCAGTTGCCTGCTAAACCCTTTCAACGAAGGGGAAAAATCTCCAAGGTTGCTCTCAAGTCTTTAGATGACACTAAGCTTAAATAATTTGATCCACAGGGTCTCTCTATGTAATTTAGGGTGGTCCTGAGCTCACTCTGTAGCCCAGGCTGGCCTTGAACTCCCAGAGATCCTCCTGCCTCTGCCTCCTGAGTGCTGGGGTTATGGGTGTGAGCCATCACACCTGGTTTGCTCAATATATTTTAACACCTAGACCTGGTAGAAAGAGCTGACCTTTTATTATCACTCCGGACGTTAAGTCTCAGGTGAGCATCCCTGTGTGGTCACACATCACACTGTTTCACACACAGTTGCTGGGAGAATCAAACTGGCCCTGAGTGGCTCCACTGGACTTCATCCCAAGCATGGTCCTGACATACTGACTTTAATCTGTATCCTTGCATACTAAACTCTAGCTACTATAGTTATTAAACTATAAGCTTGGCTACAACTGCTTTTCTGAGTTCTATGAGGCTTTCTAGGGACCTGTTGAGCCTATTGGTGGTCTTGGTGACTCATGACACACAAACTTAGGTACAAAGATTTGGATGAGTGAGGAAGATTGCAAAAAGTTTAAGAATGTTCCAAAAGATCCAAAATTACACAGTGAAGCAGATATTACACAGAAAGCATTATAATAGATCTGCATATAGAGCTAGTTCTTTGGAGTATATCCCCAAAGTTTTTTATGAGAAAAATGGATTGAGCTCTTAGTACTAAAAGAAAAGAAAGGGTGAGTGCACTGAGGACTCCAGGAATGGGCTCTAGGCTGCATCAGGAGTAGATCCAATACCTGTGCCCTTGACTCCCATCCACTCTTTGTGAATGACCTTGAGTCAGAAGTAGGAAATTCAATAGTAAGTAATGACTGGAAAGGGAAATCATTTCATCGGGAGGTCTCCAACACCTTGGTGATCATTTTCAAAGATTAAAGAATTAGGTCAATGCTTCAAAGATAAAACAACTATCTACTCTACTCTAATCAATAAAATCAGGGGTAGCAGCTGCCTACTTGAGATACCTCCAGATATTATAAGCAAAAAAGACTTAAAGCAAACAATTGCCCATGATGAGGAACTCAAGAAAAAATAAAAACAGGGCATGGACAAGAGCTCCAAGCTTCTGGTTCTCTGTGAACATTTCCAGAGCAATTTTATATTATCCTCTGCAGAGATTTTGAATATGATCATGGTTTGCTTCTTTTCAGGATGTATAGATTGTTTTCCTTGCCAAAGAGTTATGCCTCTGAAAAAATGGAAAAAATTTTCTGGATTCTGTGTTCTCAATGTGGGGGATTCCATTCTATCTCCGATGACAGAGACATTCATTTTACTGAAACAGCCATTAAAAAACTTTGTAAAGTCTTCCCACTTACCCAGAAACTTTCCTATCCATATGTATTAGTCTGCATTTTGTTACTATAATGAATACCCAAAGTAGGCTAACCTTATGTAGTAAAAAGATTTATTCAGCTCATGGTTGTTGGAGTTCGAGGCATGGCACTGGCACTGGCTTAGCTCTGGTGATGTCCTCTTGGGTACAGCTCATCATGGTGGATGGTAATGGTGAGAACATGCATGGGTACAAAGAACACACTTGGAAACAGAAAGAGACTGACTAGGGCTCAGAGCCTATTTTTATAACAACTTATTCTTTTGCAAACTCTGTCCAGGAAACATGTTCCCTTCTGAGGGCAGTGTTCTCAGTGACCTAAGACCTCCCACCAGGCCTTACCACAGCACCCCCACACTGAGGACCAGGAACAAACTATATTCCAAGCAGAGTACCATATTACCTCCAATCTTTAGAAAAAAAGGTTAAAAATGGAATTCTCAGCTAAAATTAACAAAACTCTCAGAGCTCTCAAACTTCCAATGACTAAGGTATTGCTACTAGATTTAATGACAGTAAGATTGACTCCTGGGATTCACCAATGCTGCTTTATAAGTTAGTAAAAAGCTGACTTACGTGTCTAGAAATATTACTTCTGATCCATGGCTCTGTTCTTTTCTTTTTAAGAAAAAGAGACTCATGTACTGCACCCAATTTTAGCATCAACATGTATGAGCAGCTTTTCTTCAACATCCTGCTAAACAACCCTGGTATGACCTAAACTCTGGAAACTTAGTTTTCTGGATGAAACATCAGAGAAAGACAGATTTCAAACTCCAGTGAAAATAACCTTATCAGGTGCTGTTAAGAAATAATCAGCACAGCAGTAAAACTCCAAGAGGTTGACCCTTGGATTTATGTCTCTAAAATAAAAAGATAGAAGACATCCTCAGATCGCTATCTCTACTGGATTCTGACAATCTTCAGAAAGGAGGAGACAGTCTCTACCCAATACCGGGATCACATAGACAATGGAGTAATTTGGTTTTGCAAATTTCCATCCAAGACTCACAAAGCAAAACTGACTTGAAAGACATAAGATTGGGTAGATGGTGATTCAGAAGAGAACAGCCCTGGTTATGCTGGTCTCTCAAGGAGGACCAGGTGCTACCTGAGGGGGAGAATGTTGTACTGAAATTTCTGCAGATCTGAGGAATGAACAAAGCAATTAGGAAATTAAGTAATTCCACTAATACCTCCATATATGGTTCTAGAATTGTTCATGTTGGGATGGGACATAATTTGTTCACATCTTAGAAGTGGACTGTAAATTCTAAACTTAAACCTTCTATTAGTTTTTGTCAGGTTGCAGTGTTCAAATACTGGTGTACAGTTGTTTCATGAAAAGAACCAATGAGTGATGAGCCGTCAAAACAGCTGTTTATCAGTTTTCTGTCATTGCTATAACAAATCACCATCCATGGGTGGATTAAAAGAAACAAATTTGTTATAGCACAGTTGCGATAGAAGTCTGTGTTGGTTCGACTGCTTCTCCCATCCAGTTTTCAAAGGCTGGAATCAAAGTGTTGGCAGCCTAGGTTCTTGTTGAGTCGTCGCTATAAGAGACTACTCTGCATTCAAGTTAATTTTAGGTCATTGGCAAAATTCAGGTCCGTGCAGTTACGTAACAATGGTTCTCATTTCCTTGCTGGCTGTCATCTGGGTACAGGCCTTACCTCCTAAAGGTCTCTCTTTAGTCCCTGCACATAGATCCTTACATCTCAGAGCCGGCAAAGGCACATCAAATCTTCCTCACACTTGGAATCTTTCAGATTTCTCATTCTGCTACATTTCTTGTTTCCAAGAGAGGAAATTCTCAGCTTTTTAAGGCTTTTGTGATTCAACTGCACTGATAATATGGGATAATCTTCCTATTTTAAGGTCTGTAATTTTAATTACATTTGCAAAGTCTTCTTTGCCATGGGTTACGGCAAGCTCACAAGTTCCTGGGATTAGGGTGTGGCCATTTTTGAAAGGTTATTATTCTTACTACTACAAACAGGAAACCCTGATGTTTAGAACCACCTATAATCAGAACTTAACCCATGATCATGACACCTCACAGATCTGGATTTATTGCAAGCCCCAAAGGTAAAGATTTCTTTTCCAGCTCAGTCTAGCAAATGGCCTTGGGAATGGGGGAACTAAAAATCAAGATACGCATGGCAATGTGTTCTCACTGTTCGCAAACCAGTTTATTCAGGCAAATAATCTTCTTATATAGACAGTTTCCTTATCACAATGATCATTTTTTTGCCCAAATAAATAACTTATTTATCGAGAGTTTTTATATCAAAACACATTAAGACCTATTATTGGTTGTGTCTACTAAATTTTATCATGGCAGAAACTTAACTCCAATTAGGTCTTTTTTAAAAAAAATAAAACATCCACCCTAAACTGTTTGTGCTCAGACCCCAAAACACTATAAATAGGCCTCTTTAAGTTTCCCCATGCTGAAATATTGCTAAGGCTCTGACAAGATGGTGTTCTTTGCTACAGTATGTTTAAGAAACTCAGTTTTGTTTGTTTGGCAGGATCTGTTTGAAGGGGTTTGTGGAGCATCTGACTCCTCCCTTTAATTCGTGAGGAACAGGTATAGATAGAGTAAGGAGAGGGGTCATAGCGGAGACTCAACCTGAGTTCTAACTGTGTCACTGAAGACGTGGAATGTCTGAGGGACTGTGTCTGCATAATTGCTAAGGCACAGGTACCCCATAACAGCTGTGTATGACACTGTCCACACTCACCTCATCCTCATCACAACCACCACACACTGAAGCCCAGGGCCATCTTCCCATCATCAGAGGAGAACTGTGTATGTGACGGTGTTATTCAGGCAGGGGAAACCGCATGAGCCTTCCTGCAAAGCTGGCTGGGTCTAAGCGAGGAGGAAGAGGACAGAGTCCTGTCTTTCACCCTTTATTCCAAGACAGGGTTGGTAGGGTCTGCTTCATTGCTCTATGAGAGCTGGAAAGTTGGAGATTGCTAGTGGTCTCCGACTGCAGTCCTGCAGGAAAGTATGGGTAGAGGGATGGACAGCGAGGCAAGCGCCTTAGGGTAAGGCCTGATTAAAGGGTGGGTGATGACTGAAGGAACTAAGAATTCATCCTCACCTCTAAGGAGCCAGTCTCTGTTTCCTTTGTATATTCATATTCATATTCACATTCTCTCTCTCTCTCTTGCTCTCTTCCCCTACTCCCTTCTCCTTCTTCCTCCCCGTATCTTACTTTAGTGCTCAGATGTGATGAAAAAGAGAGGGAAAATAGAAAATCTTAGGGCTGTAAAGCAGAAAGAAAAGATCAAGATGTCAGATCTTGGGAGCAGGGGAAAATGGCTGTTTTATAAGCAGAGATGGGAGGATTAGAAACTTGACTTTTGTTCATGAACTCAGGCCTACTTCCCAGAAAAGAAGATAGTTTCATTTCCCTAGTGGCCCATCAGGGATGAAAACTGTCTCCCACCATCCTTCATTAGAGGAAAAATCTAGTCCCTGGATTCTAGCGGTCAGGCAGCTTCTCTGCTGCTTCAGAATGAGGCATGGGGCTCTGAGTGGTTGGGACGCTGACAAGCGTTTGTGCCTCACTAATGTGTAGAAGGCCAGTTTGTTCTCACTGACTCTGCACATCCCCTTAATTACAGAATGAATAGTCTGGAAATGAAGAAAGAAGAAAGCAAAGGACATTAGAGTCCAGTTTCTCAACCATTGCATGTAAACCGTGTCCCTCTCAACACTCACATGTTGAAGTTCTAATTCCCTACTCCTCAGAATGTGGCAATATATAGCAATAGGATCTTAAGATGATTAAGTTAAAATGAGGTCACTAGAGCAGGCACTAATGCAATGATGGGTGTCTTAAAGAGAGGAAATGTGGGTAGAGCACACACAGAAGGAAGACTGTGTGAAGACATGGCTAGATAACTGCATACAAGCCAAAGAGAGAGCCCTCAGAAGAAACCAATCGCACCCACTCTGATCTCAGACTTCCAGCCTCTAAACTGCAAGGAAAGAAATTTCTGTGCTTTCAACCAGGCAGCCTGTGGAACTTCGTCCCGGTAGCCCTAGGAAACTAATACAAGATTTGCATGTACTTGAGGCTGTGAATTTGGGAGATCTGAAGGGACATCATGAAACTATCAATTACTGTTCTATTTGGGGTCCTTTCTTCTACTGTTGTAACTTTTCTTCCTCCCTGTCTCCTCCTGTTTCCTTTTTCTCACTTCTGTCTTCCTTTTCATTATCAATGTTTCTACTTTAAGATTTGTGTATACAAGTTCTGACTCAGAGATGCAGAGAACCGACTTATTCTTTATGAGTCAGAGTCAATAAAAAAAGAAGGAAAAAAAAAGGAAAAAGAAAGAAAAGAAAGTTGAACTGAGAACTACATAAGATTTTTTTTTGACTGCTACCATAAGCTATGGCAAGTTGAATGGAGTGGGAAAAAAAATGGGAAGATAAATACTAAGATTGAAGTAAAGGAAGCAATTTCTAAATGTTAATAGGAAATTTTGCTGGAGGGTACCTCAAACCCGTCAGATCCAACTTTGTTGCATCTGAATTGTTTAAAGAATTCTCATCAGATAGTTGACTGAATTCTCCTTTCCGTTGGTTAGAGGAAGGTTGTTTGGAGTTTGGATGTGCCAAGCCAGGCAAGCCAATCACAGTAGTCGTTATATGCCATCCTATCCCATTCCCACCTTTTACTGACCCCTCCTCCTCCCGCTGGGTCTGAGAAAGGTGCAAGATGGACTCTTTGATTCGCTTCACCCAAGTCCGAGGGTTTCATTTTGCTGTTTTTTCTACCAGGTAGGAGCAGGAAAAATAAGATGGAGTTCAGTGGTAGCCCAGTGCTTCTTCAGATGACTCCGTTGGAGACCAGCCTCACTACCTTTGAGGAGACCTGTCCTGGACTGGTGGCTGAATCTGCACCATTTCCGAGCAGAGTAGCTACAGAATGCTGATTTGAGATCACATTTCCCTTCTTTCAGGTCTCTCTCAGCATTGCCTCTCTAATAAAACGCACAATAGAAAAGACTGGCACTTTCTTCATTTCTAGGGATGCTCTATGCTCCTGGCCTGCCTTAAGTTTTTTTTTTTCTTTGCACTTAAAATCACCCGAACTTTTATGTGTGAGTGTTTTTGGATTATATTTGTGGGTACCGGGCACCCCCCCTCCCCGGAAGGTAAGTTCCATGAGGGTAGGATCTTTGTTTGGTTTACTCCCACACCCCTTCCTAGATTTAAGAGTCTCTACTTGCTATGTCCCTGCCTGGGATATAATAAGTCTAAATGAGTGAGCCAACAAAACTGGGACACATATTCAAATGTTTTTGTTCAGTTAATTTTACAGACAGGTAATCTAAATGGGTACGAAATCTGAGATAGCTTCACTATTCCGTAGATTTGTATACATGCAAAATCAGGTTAATTTAACTATAATAATAATCATAACGTATATTTACTTGCCTGAAATATTTAAGGGATTTTTTTCTAGTGCATAATATTATTAATGTTATGCGTCCCTATGTAACTGCAAGATTACATCTCTTGATCTACTTCTCTGTGTATCCCATTTCTCCATCCTCAGTAGTCACTGTCCATTCTCTGTATTTGAGGTTTAATTTAACTAATTAATTCAGTTTAGATTCCACATAGAAGTGAGATCATGCAATTTTTATTCCTTGTCTGGTTTATTTCGCTTCACATGATATCCTCTAGGCTCATTCACGTTGTCGCGAAGGACAGCTTCTTCTTTTCTAAGACTGAATGATGTATGTGCGTGTGGTTGTGTGCATGTGTGTGTATCTCACAGTTTCTTTATCTGGTTTTCTGCTGATGGATGCTGATTGTGCCATATCCTAGCTATTGTAAATAAGGCTGCAATGAACATGGGGCATAGATATTTTTGGGAGGTGCTGATTTCATTTCCTTTGGGTACATGCCCAGAATAGGGATTGCTGGGTCACATGGTAGTTCTATTTTAAATTTCTGTCGGAACGTTCATATTATTTTTCACAATGGCTGCACCAATCTACCTTCCCACCAACAGTGTACATGGGTTCCTTTTCTCCACACCCATGCCAATCCTTGTTATTTTGTCTTTTTGATAATAGCTATTCTAATACGTATGAGGTGATAGCTCATTGTTTCAGCGTGCATTACCCTGATGATTAGTGATGTTGAGAACCTTTTCATATGCCCATTTGATGTTTTTAAGTCTTTTGTGGAGAGATACCTATTTAGGTCCTTTGCTCATTTTTAATTGCGTTACTTAGTGCTATTGAGTTGTGTGAGTTCATTTTATATTTTAGATTTCAACTTCTTATCTGATAAATGCCTCATGAATATTTTTCTTCCAGTCTTTTGTTGGCCTATTCACTTTGTTAACTTTTTCTTTTGCTGTGAAGAAGCTTTTTATTTTGATGAGTTTCACAGTTTTCTTTTTGTTTTTGTTACCTGCAGTTTTAGTGTCATATTGCAAAAAGAAAAAATCATCAACAAGGGCAAGAATCAAGGAAATTTTTACTTATATTTTCTTCCAGAAGTTTTACAGTTCAGGTTTCGTATTGAGGCCTTTAATTCATTTTGAGGTGATTTTTGTGTGTAGTATAAGATAAAGGTCTAGTTTCATTCTCTTACATGTGGATATCCAGTTTCTCCAATACCATATGGTGAAGAGACTATCATTTCCCCACTTTGTCCTATTAGTGGTCCCTTGCTGAAAATTAGTTGACCGTATATACTTGGGTCTTGTCCTCGGTTCTCTCTTATGTTCTGTTAGTCATGTGTCTGCTTTTATGAGAGTACCATATTGTCCTGACTACTATAACTGTGTAATGTAATTTGAAATTAGGTTTCTTGGGTCTGTTATTTTTCTTTCTCAAGATTGTTTGGGCTGCATTGAAATCTTTTATGGTTCCATACAGATTTTAAGATTTTTTTTTATTTCCGTGAAAAATGCTATTGGAATTTGATTGAAACTATGTTGGACTGGTATATGATTCTGAGGAGTATGGATGCTTTCACAGTATCAGTACTTTCAATATATGGACATAGGATGCCTTTCCATTTATCCACGTCTTCTTCAATAGTTTGCATCAGTGTTTTATAGTTTTTGGGGGGGTTGTGTTTATTTATTTATGTTTTGTACTAGTGATCTCGCACTTGCCAGGCAGGCACTGTGCCACTGTGCTATATCCTCAGCCCACTGAACTACATCCCCAGCCCTATAGTTTTAATAAATAGGTCTTTCTTTGGTTAAACTTATTTGTAAGGTTTTTATGCTATCATAAATAGACTCAATTTCTGGATTTTTTTTTCAGATAATGATGTAACAAAGGGATTTTCATCTTACACTAATAGATATATGCTGTTTTGCACTGGTGAGCCTTGAGTCTCAGTCGCAGTTTATTTACCCTCCAGAGAGAATTTACCAAACTGTAGGACTAAAAACAGGCAGCAGCAAGGTTAGTTTTTCCTCCTCCTATCCCCAGGTCCCATCAGAGCTCTTTGTTCCGCGTGTTCGGGCCTCAGTGGAAGGAGGACACACAACACTGTAACTCCTTCCCTGCCTCCAGTCCTTAGATGGCATTAGGCCTAGAGATCTTGGGAACTCTTTGTTCTTTTACTTATTTATCACAAATATTTTTTGAGCCTGAGTTCCAAATGCAACTATTTTGAAACGATTTCATTGTCTTTGAAATGCGGTAAACACCTCCTACTACACAGTTTTAAGGATAAATGTACCATATAAACTCTGGAAGAGCAGCATTTTAACCATTACTAGATATTCAGAAACCCAATAGAATAAAGAGCACGAATGACAAACTTAGATGTATAGTGAACTATAAATTCAAAGGAGTTCTGAAAAGGAAGTGTAAATGGGATCCAATCAGGAGAGCAGGAAATGTTCATTTCCTTTCACTTATTTAGAGAATGAGTAAAGAAGAATGCATGGAGATGGGTACTTAGGCTAAGCTCGGAAGGACGGATGGAACTTAGGCAGGAAAGAGATCGAGGCATTCCTGAGCATGGGACTGCATAAGCACCATGTGGAGACCACAGTGAGAGTAGTGTGTTGGGGTAAAGTGAGGAGCATCTCTTAGCAGGGGCGGATTGATGCACTTTGAGAACAAGAAGACATCATCAGTGAGCAGGAACGGTTTGGAGCCTGATTGTGAAAACTCTCTGCATCAGGTTAAGAGTTTGGTCCTGAAGTGATTGGTAACAGAGAGCCTTTGAAGTCTGAGGGTACAGGAGTGACACTGGAAGTGATCTTTAAGCCTCCTGGCAAGGAGTTTAAGGTGGAACTGAAGGAGAAAGGTTAAATTTTGGAGTCCCACTTGCACATCTCAGAGTGAGGTGACAAGGCTTGGATGAACTCAGTTGATGAAGTTGGAATGAAAAGGGCAGTAAGAGGAGATGGGCCACAAAAAGGAATTGAAGATCCTAGCAACTAACTCAGCCTCAGAACCAGGGAGAGGCAGAAAGAATGAGAAGGAGACAAAACCAAAATGATTGAAGAATTCAAGTCTGAGTGAGCGATGCCATCAACAGAAACAAGAACATCATTGGGCGGCTCTAATTTTGTGTGTGTGTGTGGGGGAATAGTAAAATCCCAAACTTGGATTTTGAATTTTAATTTAAGGGTCCCATAGGCAGGAGGAGGTGAAGTGCTCAGGAAAAAGAGCAGCCCTGAAAACAGCTGGACAGCATTCGCCTGGAAGAGGACTACTTTCTAAATGTGAAAGTTTTAATGCCAACTGCCTCCTATGCTTCCAAGAAAATTGCTTTAGCGATGACTTAGTACCCCAGGCTATAGGTAGTACACTTATAGACAAGGTGCAAAATAAAGGCCAACCAAAACTCCACCCTCACCCAATCAGCCAGGCTGGTGTTCATGAGCCTATGAAGGATTCAGTAGAGAAAAACTGCCCTTCCAGGCGATAATCAGGCTTCTAGACCAAGGGATGTCTAGAGCACCCATTTCTTCAAGACACTTGGGGAGTACGAAAGGAGGCCTATAAACTTAACTCAGGGCGGGGGAAGGGGAAACAAGAGAACCAAAGGGTTCTGAAAAACACAAATGACTCCTAGATTTTAATCCACCCCTCCCTCTATCACTGATAGTGAGCCACTGCTGTGAACCAAGAAGGGGCATCTACCTGTAGGTTGGAGCAGGAAAAAATTGGCAGCACTGAGGTCTGAAGCCTGAGATGTGCATGATGGGGAGAACAGAAGAGCTTCAAAGGACTTGAGCAGAAAGCATGAGCGAATGGCACAGGTGCATAGAAGAGAAGCCTGGCTGATATGGAAGCAGAGAGGGGGGAGTTTCTCAAAGATTGTGGCTAAGCCCTGATGGTACAGGGAGGAGGCTCGGTGTGATGTGAAAAAGCTTTTGGATTGGCCTTTAGGTGCGTATGCAACATCTAAAAACTCACATTTTGGGGAATGAGATGCATTATCAGTAATGTGAGAATTATTGTGCAGGAATTAGTCCTAAGGAGAGTGAAAGCGTTTCACTGAAAGGTGACTAGTTTAATGATCATGTGTTGCTACATCCGCGATAAACAGAAAAAAAATCAATGGGACAAAATGAACTATTTTCTATCCATTGATTTTGCTGCCCTTTGGAGCTGCAGTCACTCACTCGGTTACTTTTTACACTTCTGGGGCTCCTCACAGGGAGTTCTGTCAACACCAAGGGCCAGGCCTTCTCCTTGGAGAAGGTTCTAGTGGGTCCCCAGGGAAGAGGAGTGTGCTGCTGTAGGATGTCTGCCTTTCTGAGGGGAAGGAGGCATTCCCCGTGGAGCTGCTGTTCTGCCCTGTCACCTTTTTGTCTTCTGTCACTCCAGCCACGTGTGTTTCCCATTCCAGGCACTGGGTAGCCCTAGGCCACTACAGAGCTCTCCTCCCTTCCACCACTGGGTCCTCACTGAATTACTACACAGTCCTTTCCTCTTTCCTGTGCTTATTCCCTTGTCAGCAGCTCTCGGCTTATTCTAAATTTTTCTTTCTCCCTAAGCTTCATGTCTCTTCTATTAGAGGTTTTGTCCTCCTGTTTTCTTGAGCAAATCAAGATCTTATTCTCACCTTCTTTCCCTTTGTCCCTCTTCGCCTATATACATCTCCTGTCCATGTGTCAAGGGACAAGGAAATTCCCATATGTTGATTGCAAAATGGCCTCAAGTGTGTTTTTTCCTGTGTCTGTGTAGCTTGCAACGTAACTATCTCCACTCCAATCAAGAGGTAGACTCTTCTCTACTCTACTCTCATTGTAGCTGCAATGACCTGTGACTTTCTTAGACCAGGAACAAGCTGCAGGAATCATGGTGTGTCGGTTCCAAGGATAAGCCTCACCGTAGGCCACTGGAGGCCACTTTAGGCCACTGTAGGCCAGCCAAAGCCCCAAGAAACTCAGCAGATGACTACTGACGCATGAGCAAATGCTCCTTCACACCTGGCGCAGGAAGCTGAGCTGCTCAACCTACGTGTAGACTCAGGATAAAAATGAAAGGGAGTTCATTTTTTTTTTTAAAAGCAAAACAGAAAAAAGATAGAAATGATACAGAATTTCAAAAAAAAATAGCGGGAAATTAACACTAGTTAATATACTGCATACTGTTATCTTAGAAGTAGTTGTTCAGGTTGCAAGATTTAGGCACAAAAAATGATCAAACAATCTAACAATGAAAGCACAAGCTCTTCTTCTGGAAGAACTAACAGAGATTAGTAGTATAGTTATTTATTTTGTATATATATAATCTTTTCCCTTCCTTTTCTCCTTTCCCCTATCCCAGTTGTTGTTTTCTTTTGAGCACTTTCTTTCCCTTTCATTATCACAGTATCTATTGTACATTTGGGTCTTATTACTCTTTCAGCTTTTTTTTTATGCTAAGGAGACTATACAATATTCACAAATGTGAGTTTTTTCACTTATGAGTATGGTCTCAAGTTGCCTCCTTTTACCTAGAAAAGCCTCAAGATTATCCTTCTTTATAGTTGAGTGATGTTCCATTGTATACAAATACCGCATCTTTTTTATCCATTTCTGCAGTTGGTGGGCGTTTGGGTTGTTTCCAAGATTTAGCTATTACAAATTGTGCTGCTACAAACATGGGCATACATATATCACTGTAGCATGATGTTTTCAATTTTTCTGGGAAAATACCCAGAAGGGGAATAGCTGCATTGAATGGAACTTTCAATCCTAGTTTAAGGTAGTTTATTTCATTCAATGGTAGTTCAGTGGTTAATTTTATGGGTCAGGTGGCTAGGCCACGACTCTTAGGTATTTGGTCAAACTCATCTGGATATCACTGTGAAAGTGTTTTTCAGGTAAAATTAACATTTAAGTTAGCAGTTTGAGTAAGCAAATTATCCTTCATAATATGATTGAGCTTCATCCAAACGGTTGAAGGCCTTAAGCAAAAGGCAGACCTCTCCTTGAAGAGGAAGGAATTTTTCCAGTAGACTGTCTTTGGACTCCACATTAACAGCAAATCTTCCTTGGGTCTCAGCCTGTAGGCCTACCTTGCAGATTTGCGGCCTACCAGTTTTCCAGGCACCACAACTGCAGGAACTAATTCCTTAAAATCTTTCAATCTTTCTCTACATACACATGTACACACACACACCCGCTACACACACACTTTTACACTGCCCCAGAGATCCCAGACGAATACAGTAGTCTTTTAAACCACTGAGTCATGGGGGTGATTTGTTACGTAGCAATCACTAGCTGATAGACTTTTTTTTTTCTGCGGCTCATCTGTCTCCTGCCACCTGATTTTCCATTTCTGCTTCTCTCTTCTCTTAAAGACTTTTCCCTCACTGACTGTCTCCTTGGCACATGTCTTTAGAGCAGATTTGTCCTTTTCAGTGGTAAATTTGGTGAAGTGGTAAGGGTGTCTTCTGTCAGGTTTTCACCCTGATCTCTAGCAGGTTGAGTGTTCTGCCAGTGTTTCAAAAAAAGCCCCCCTAGGGCCACTGATCCACCTTCTCACCTGAGTATCCTCTCAGGATAAGGACTTGAAGGCCTTTGTGACACTTACCTGGTCTCTGGTGCCCTGCTCTGTGCAGGGCAGGGCAGAGAGACCATCCTCTCTCTTTCCTCCCTCCCCAGTGACAGTGCACTTTTCTTTGATGTCTCTGTCCCCTTCACTTTCACAGCTGCGGGAGCCTTCAGTTTTTGTCGTATCTTCTTCTGGCGATGTAATTTACTTTAGGCAAATGACTCACAAACACAGTCTGAAGCTCTGGCTTGGAATTCCATCCTATAATTTTAATGGTCTAATTAGATGCATACTTGGCTGTCTGGTTGTCATCTTACACTCAGCACTTTGGATATGATCTTGTCTTCTTAAAAACTGCACCCACCTTCATTATTTCTACACCGTCACCTTCGTCTTCCCTGAGAGCCAAGTCTGCTGTCTTTGATTTTCCTCCTCCCTTAGGCCCCATAGCTAAACCTTTACAGAGTAGTCTTACATAGTTCTATTTTTCCACCATCAGCACAGGCACTTCTCTCATTCAGGTAGCTGTGATTTCTTTGTCTGAGGGCCACAGAAACCCATCAGCTCCACTGCCAGCACCCAGCATCTTCTCTAGCCCCTCACACTGACCTTTGTCCAGATTCTTCAGGAACATCTGTTTCATCATGGCCACACTCTAGACTTCCCAGAACTCCTGCTTTTCCTTCTCAACCTGATCTCCCAGGAGGTAAGCTTTAGGATCCCTCTATTTAGGAGGTACAAGAAGATGTAAGGTGATTTACCTCCTCTGTTATGCAGGAGTGCTATCTCAGTAGTGATCTCTGATCACAGAACTCTGCCCTTCCTGACATCCTCCTTGATAATGAGACTCTTATCCCTGGGACCCCCATGTAGACCCCTCTTTGTCTGGGTTCTTGCCTGTAATACATCTGGAAAAAAAAATTCTAGCCTTTAAGGACTAGATTGGGTTTCTTCTGGCTGTCACTACATGCCCTGTGGAACTGCAATGCCTACATCAAGATTTCTCTCTGTTGCCAGGACATGTAAACTCCTCACTGTCTCAGCTCCACAGAATGAGCACATTTTATGGGTCATCACACTGTCCCGTGGTGTCAGCTGTCTCTCTCCTGCCCCATATTGACCCAGAGAGGACACTCATCTATTTTCTTTGATGCACGATCTTTGAGTGTAATGCTGACTGATGTAGATTTGGGACAGGGATGTGAAGTAGGTTATTTACATTGTATCAAACCCCACAGCATCAAATTCAAAAGTAGACATCTCTGTTCTGGAAACCTTGCTGGCTGCTTGCCCCTAAGGCTTTTTCAAAAACTTCTTTGTATTTCACCTATCCTTGACCCTCACTCCTGATGGACAACAGGACCTTGATCTCTTCCTGGCTGTTTATGCATAGTTAGACAGAAGGTGCTAGAGAAGGAGGCTCCACCTTTTCCTTCCCTCAGAAAGCATCTTTCCATATCCCTCCAAAGTTCAGCAGACCTCAGAAATTCCACTTAATCAGACAGGTCCTCCTCAGAAAACTGCCACACTAAATGCCACCCCTCCCCATTCAGCAACTCTTTTCCTAAATTTGGGATAC
>RJWT010018267.1:0-18966 GCA_004365215.1 Cuniculus paca
TAATGCCATGTTCTGTGTCTTTTGTACTATGGGACTGTCAGACTCAGAACTTGTGAAATGAATAAGTGTCATTAAGTTTTAAGCCATGTTCAGTTTGGTGTTCTGTTATTGTAGCTAAAAGCTTATCAAGTGATACAAATTCTCTATTTTTTTGTCCTAAGTATAACCTATACTGATATTTTCTAAATCTTGAAATGACAAACTATTGTAATATGACACTGATTTAATATCTTTAAAAATTGCATGTTTTAACATCTAAATAATGTATTTTAAAGAAAATGTTACTACAACATGGACATATAAGTTGATGTATTAAAATCAATAAAGTTTATTATATGTGAGAACGCATACTATATCTGAAAATAGAAAAGATACACTGAAAATTTTTTTTGTCTAAAACAACTCTTGTAAGTTACTATTTGAGGTGTTCTTTTTACAAAAACATAGAATACCAATAAGGGTAATACTATTACTATTTTTGCTATTAATTTTACCAATTGGCAATGTAGTACTATTTTTACTGTTTTATTCTTGTAAAACAGCAAGACACTAGTTGGTTTTGTTCACCAAAAATGTTTGTGTATATAAATTTATGTATAAAATTATTATGAGTTTTATGTACATATGAATCATACATAAAATAATTATAGATGAACAAATAGTGATGAAATGAAATGACTTGTCAAGACTTTGAAAAGCAAAGTTTATAAAATAATAAAGGAAGAGAATGAATCATAAACACAAATTCATAGATATTACTTCTGAAAGAAAAGAAGGAGGATACCCTGAAGTAATGGTACAGATGGAACTTCAAAAGCTTTACTAATATTCTGATTTTTAAGCAGAATGGTAACATTGTTCATTTTATTGTTTTTCTTCAAAACTTACGTTTATACATACATGATATAAGATTCAGCATATGATGTTTCATAGTTAATAGCACTTTAAAAAAATTAAACTTCAGTAAACATTCTATTCATATGATGATTTGTTAAGCCAAGCTTTGTCATTCTCCAGTGTTGCAATCAAGTAAAAAATCATTATCAACACTTTCAAAATAAAAAAAAAATACAGCTTCCTCCACCATCAGGGACACTTCCTGCTGGTAGCCAGTGCAGGCTGGGAAAAGAAGCAGCCAGCCCCATACCAACACACCCTGTGGCCACCACTGGATACTCATAGCCAGCATTGCCAGAAGAACCAAACAGTCTTGCTTCAGAGAAATTGTAACCAATGCAGGAAGTGCCTGGGACCCTACTACCCACTTGTCTGGAAGAACACAGGAAAGTTTCAAGACAAGCAAAAGGCAGTCTTTGGCCTCCAACCCATGCAGAGCAAGTTCAGGAGATGTAAACATGAAAGAGATTGGGAGTTGCACGCTTGAAGTTTCTGAAGTGATGGCAACTGAAGTAAAAAAAACTTCATGAGGCTACCAAAAAAATTAGAACAGAAATACTATCTCAGATAAAAGGAAATGAAAAACATAATAAGAGAATTGCTAAGCATCTCCAAAGAAGACATAGATAAAAAAGCAGAGGAGCATAGGAAAATGAGGGAAACCTTGAATGAACAATATAAGACTTAGAATGCATGAAACAGATTTAGAGAGATATCTAGGAAATTAAAAACTCCATTGAAAGGTGGGAAAACTGCTTGAAAGAACCTGAAGATAGACTTTCAGACCTTGAAGACAGGTTGCAGCTAGAAATCATGAAAGGAACAATCTCTTAAAAACTAACAAGAAACCAGGAAACAACAAATCACTACAAGATGATGCAAAGAAAAATACCTTAAGATTGATAGGTGTCAGAGAAAAAGCAGGAGTCAACACAAATGACATAAAGAGATTATTGACAGAAGTAATAGAGAACTTCCCAAGCATGGGAAAAAGACCAGACATACAGATAAGTGAGGCATATAGAACTCCAGCTAGCCATAACCATAACAAATCTACACCCAGACATATAATAATCAAGCTTCCAGAAATTCGGCACAAGAACAGAATATTAAAAACTGTTAAAGAAAAGAAACAGATCACCTAGAAAGGAAATCCCAACAAAATCATGACAGACTTCTCAACACAAACCATCAAGTCAAGAAGAGCTTGGAGTGAAGTATTACAAGTCCTGAAAGAAAACAACTTCCAACCTGGATTGATGTACCCTGCAAAACTATCTTTCAAAATTAATGGAGAAATAAGATGGTTTCATGACAAAGAATAACTGAAGAAATTCATGACCATTGAACCAACCCTTCAAAGAGTACTGAAGGATATTCTAGAGATATAAAGATGAGCATGGTTCTAGGAGCAGCAGCAAAGGGGGATCACCAAGAGGGGCAGACAATTAAATGGAGGGGAAATGTAGGGAACCAATGGCAGGAAAATAACATGGCAGAGGCAAGCCAGTGCATGCTGGCCATAACCATTAGTGTAGATGGCCTCCATTCATCAATAAAAGAAACAGGCAGAGTGAATCAGGAGATAGGATCCATCACTATGCTTTATACAAGAAACACATTTAACTCAAAAGAAAATTCATAGACTAAAAGTCAAAGGAGAAAAAACAATGCTCTATGTGACAGGGAACCAGAAAAAAAGTAGGGATAACTTGCCCATCAGCTGCAGAATGGATAAGAAAGATATGGCATTTCTGTACAATGGAAAGCTATAAAGAAAGATAACCTCAAGGCTCTTGTAGGTAAATGGATACAACTTGAGATCATGCTAATGGGTGAAATAGTTGAGAATCACATGGGTGAACATCATTTTGTCTCCCTAATACAAAGAAATTAGTGGGATCCAAAATGCAAAATAGAGGTTTTGAAGGTGAAAGGGGAGGAGATTTTTACAGGGGGAAGGCAGTGGCCATTGTTAATCTATTATTCTGTTTTGAAACCCTGTATTGTTTTCCTTTTTCTATTGGAGTGAAGTATTGTAAGTCCTGAAAGAAAAAAACTTCCAACCCAGATTGATGTATCCTGCAAAACTATCTTTCAAAGTTAATGGAAAAATAAGATGCTTCCATGACAAAGAACAACTGAAGAAATTCATGACCACTGAATCAACCCTGCAAAGAGTACTGAAGGATATTGGTTTTATTCTGTTTAGTTTTGCTCGATTTTATTATATTTAATGGCATTGGCAGCTATTTCAAAGGTAGCAAAATATATTATGGTAGCTGTTATTGATTTTCTATTATCTTATTTCGAAGACCTGTATTGCTTTCATTGTTTTGTTTTGATTGATTTTATTCTATTTTGTTTTGTTCGATTTTATTATATCTGATGGCATAGGCAGCTACTTTGAATATCACAAGAGGCATTATGGCAGCCATTGTTGTTTTCCTACTATCTTGTTTTTGAAATTCTGTATTGCTTTCATTGTTTTGTTTTGATTGGTTTTATTCTGTATTTTATTTTATTTTTTGGTACCAGGGATTGAACTCATGACCTCATGCTTGTCAGGCAAGCGCTTATGCCACTGAGCTAAATCCCCAGCACTTTGTTTGATTTTAATACGTCTGATGGTATCAGAAGTTATTTTGAAGATCACAAGAGGCATTATGGTAGCATTGTTTATTTCCATTTATCTTGTTTTGAAATCCTGTATCACATTCAGTGTTTTGTTTTGATTGACTCTATTTTATTTTGCTTGGATTTAGTCTCTTCAAAATAAAAAAAACTTCTTTCCTGAAAACAGTGATGCATTTTTAAAATTTTGAACTAGTTTTAAAAATACAATTAGCCAGCATAAAAGAGCTTCCACATTTCAAGTTATGACAATTTGTGGTTGCTTCAAGAGAGTCTCTTGAGTTCTCAGGCTGATCATGAATTTGATAACACTGTTGCCTCAGCCTCCTGAGCAGTTGGGATTACAGTTTTGTACCAACATGTCTGACTGATTATGACAATTAGGCTCAGAAGAATCAAAATGTTGTAGTCACTTAAAGTGAGTCAGCCACAACAATAACAAAACCCTAAGTTCATAGTATTGTTCAAAAGACAAAGAGAAGTAAAGTTTTTTTCTAATGAAAATATTATTTCAGATTAACTTTATTTAGAAGTTAATTATAAATGTATGATATATGAAAAGTTTTCCTTGCACAAAGGCTGTAGCTACTGCTTAAATAACTTCTATGGGATTTGTTTCCTGTGTTTGGTATATACTTGTGTGAGGACGGAAACACTGCTATTATAGAATAGATTGTTTAAAAGTTCTGTAAAGTCTTACAAATATCACAACACCTTCATTGCCACAACTTCCCCAGTTAACTGGCGAGTTAACAGCCAAAATGAGAGTTCCTCCTAATGCTTCTATTCAGTTTTTAGTTTTCATGGACTGGATTAGTTATGTAAGGTTGATTCTAAAAGGTTTCTGCCTGTGTATAAATTGCTGAATATTATGGTAGTGGTCTAATGTGGCAGAAGGCCAGAAAAAAAAAAAACCAGCTTATCTTCCCAATAACCACTTCCTCGTCCTCTTCCCCTTAGCCCTGAATACAACTTCCTCTTTCCCTTTCCACGTGTGTGAAGAAAACTCCAACCAGCTTCTAACACATTGTTAACCCTGCCCCTCAAACTCTGCCTCTGACAGAAGTCTATATAAACCCCAGCTCCCTTTGTCTCAGGTGAGAGGAAAAGTCCTGTGAGTTGTGCACTCCTCTCTGCATCCTCAATAAAGGTTTCTTTCTTTCTTTTTTTTTTTTTTGCCTCTCTATTGTGCCAGAAAATCTAACATTTTGGTGCCATGATTTGGATAGACAGGATATGGGGCTCCTGGGGTCACCCCTGGTTTTGAGACCCCCCCACACACATATTAAACACCCTCCTTTCCTCCAGGACCTGTCTATTCGCTGTTGTAGCCTACATCCAACATTGATCCACTAGTTGTTATGACTTACATTTCAAGGATGTTTATGTGATTCTGAACACCACCCTCACCTCACAACAGAGGACTCAGTTGTGGCAAGTGGTTCAAGAAGAAGTTGATTGTAGACATAAGGTAAATACTGCTGAGAACGATCCTGGGCCTGTGGCAGTCCCTGAACAAGACCCTAACTGGATTTATCAAAATGGAGAAGGCTCTTATAAAGTACATAAGATGATTGGATATATAAGTGTGGGCCTTAACAAAACAGCTCACAAACACACTAGCTACAACAAGCTTCTAGAATAGGTCCAAGAGACTAATGAAAATCCTGCTGTGTTCCTCACATGTCTTAGAGAAACCCTATTTAAGTTTACTGATGTAGACCCAGACTCTTCTGAAGGGGCAATTGTTAATTTCTATTTTATTTCACAGTCTGCCCCTGACATTTGAGCAAAACTACAAAAGGCTGAACTTTGCCATTGAACCTCACAGGGAGACCTCCTTAATATGGCCTTTCATGTTTTCAACAATAGAGATAAAAAAACAAGAGGAGGAACAAGAGGCACACAAAAAAAGAAACTTGCTAAATATAAAACTGATTGCTTAGTGGCACTTGGGGCTCCTAAGACAGGTAAACTAAAACAAAGTGGAGATGCCCAAGCCCCTCCCAGAACATGTTTCAAATGCAGCAAAAAAGGACACTGGGCACGAGAATGCCCCAATCCATGGCCTCCACCAGGGCTTTGGCCCCTCTGCACCCTCAAGGGCCATTGGAGGAGTAACTCCTAGCTGCCAAAGAGCAGGTAAGCATCCTCCAATTCCTTGCCTTCACAGGAACTGTCATCATCACCATATTCATCACTGGCTGATCTACTTGTACTTGCCACTGAAGAGGATTGATGGGACTTGGGGTTCATGCTCACATTAAGGTATCCTTCTTGGAGCCCCAAGTCTCACTGGAGATCTCAGGTAAGACATTCTCTCTACTTGTAGACATGGGGGCCAAATATAGTATTGTTCCTCAGTTTTCAGGCCACTGTACTGGATCTACAGTCTCTGTAGTAGGGGTTGATGGCCAACCTACGTAGCCTCTTCAAACAGGACTCATCCCCTCCCTAACAGGTTCCAAACTCTTCTTTACCCATAGATTGCCAGTAATACCAACATGTCCCACTCCCTTTGGGTAGAGATCATCTCCAAAAGCTTAACTTCTCCTTTACCTTGTCCCTCCCCACAGCTCTCATCCTCCAAATGCCATCACAGAATGCTGCCAACCCATCCCCTCCCCTCCCTCCTTCCCTTGTCTATCTCATAGTCTGGGATACCTCCAACCACATTCATGCTACCCATGCTAAACATATATTAATCCATCTCAGAGATCCTTCAATCTTTCCTTGCACTCCCCAATACCCCATAGCTCCCAAACATCAATGGGGGCTCAAACCTATAATCAAGCACCTTCTGAACAATGGTTTTGTCAAACCTATCCATTCACCCTATAATACTCCCATTTCCCAGTACTCAAGCCTAAAGTTTCCTATCGCCTGGTACAAGACCTTAGGATAATTAACAATGCTGTTATCCCAATTCACCCAGTGATCTCAAACCCTTACACTGTGCTCTCTCATATTCCTCCCTCCACCACTCACTTCACAGTCTTAGATCTCAAAGATGCTTTTTTCACTATCCCCCTGCACCCTGATTGTCAGGACTTCTGCTTTTACGTGAATAGACCCAAACACTCTCAGGTCTCAACAACTCACCTGTACAGTGCTTCCTCAGAGATTCAGAGCCAGTCCTCACTTGTTTAGCCAAGCCCTTCCTGCTGACCTTACAGTGCTTGACCTCAAACCCAGCACTCTTTTCCGATACATTGATGACCTTCTCCTGTGTTCTCCCTTCTACACCCTAGCCATACAACCTATGGCTACTTGCTTCAATTTTCTCTCCAACTGTGAGTAGAGAGTTTCTCCTGCTAAAGCTCAAGTAGCTTCCCCAAAGGTAAAATATTTGGGACTCTCCTACCACTTATTCTATCATCACAGAATGTTAGGTGATCTTTTGGGATCTCCAAGTGTCCACAACAAAACAACAAGCCCTATTCTTTCTTGGTTTAGCTATCTTCTTTCACTTCTGGAGTCCTAACTTTGCAGCTTTACTCAACCACACTACAAAACTTGCAAGGGCTCCTTATCAGGGCCCCTGGACCCCACTACACCTATACACTCCTCCTTTCATAAGCTAAAGGAGGCTCTCATAAGGGCCCCAGCCCTCACTCTTCCTAACCCAACACAGTGCTTCACTCCGTACATTACCTCTCAAGGTCACAATGCTATAGGTGTATTGGGGCACAAAAAGGGACTTTCCTTTCAAGTGGTAGCCTACTTGTCAAAACACACAACAGTGCAAGGATGGGCACCCTACCTCTGAACCCTAGCAGCTGCAACCTTACTGACACAAGAAACCAAAAAGTTCACATTGGGAAAATACATTACAGTACACTCACCTCACTGTCTAAATGAGCTTATCTCACACAAGACACTCCCTGCCCTGATGACCCCTTCTTGCCTTCAACAGGTACATCTAGTCCCCTCTCAGGATCCTTCCATCTCTATTGAAAGCAGTAGCTCTCTCAACCCAGTAACTTTGCTTCCTGTCTCAGAAGAAAACCCCCACCATGTCTGCATTGAGGTCCTGCAGATGACACCCACTCCTTTTCTTCACATTAGTAGCATACCTCTCTCTCTTGCCTTCAACACTTGGTTCATAGATGGCAGCTGTACAAATGCAGACAATCAAAAAAGAACAGGGTATGCAATAGTTAACCAGTCAAAAATCATTAAGGCAAATCCACTACCACCTGGGACATCTTCACAAACAGCAGAACTTAGTGCTCTTACATGGGCTCTTACACTGGCAAAAGACAAGATCATAAATATATACACTGATTCAAAGTACACATTCAGCATTTTACACTTCCATGCCACCATCTGGTGAGAAAGCGGTTTTTATCAACACTCAGGGAACCCCTATCATTACTGTGCCTCTCATCCTTAAACTCCTAAAAGCAGCACAGCTCCCAAAACAAGCAGTAGTTATTCATTGCTGGGAACATCAGAATTATACTGACCCCATTGCTCAGGGTAATACTTTTATAGATACTCAAGCCAAGGTAGCTGCACAGTGACCATATCCTTCTCACCTTCTTTAACTGGTCCCAAGCACCCTACTTCGACCTAACTGCTCACCAAAACAACTATAGCTGCTTCACAAATCAGGTTACATGCAAAATACTTGGGTGGATTTTCCAAGGATCAAAATTTGTTCTCCCAGATCAGCAGGCCTTAGATAGCATCAGTGACTTACACAACTGTTTCCATGTGGGATCACAGGCACTATACAGACTCTTAGCCCCAGTGGTCACACATCCTTCTCTGAGGACTATCAGTCACCAGATGACTCACACCTGTCAGGTGTGTGCTAAAACCTCTCCTCAGGGGCATGTGCCACCCCTTCCTTTTCTACTCACCAATTTCATGGACACACTGCCAGTCACGACTAGCAAATAGATTTCACACACATGCCCTACCACAAAAACTTAAATAACTTCTTACTTCGTACCTTTTCAGTATGGATAGAGCTGTTCCTATGGTTACAGAAACTGCTGACATAGTTACTAAAGCCTTATTACAGGAAATCATTCCTAGGTTTGGTCTACCTCAGAATATCCAATCAGATAGTGGGCCAGTCATTATTTCTCAAATCCCTCAACAGGTATCCTCAGGCTTACACATCACTCAATGCCTACACATTCCATACCATCAACTATCTTCAGGGAAAGTAGAAAAGGCAAATGGTCTCATAAAAACATCTCACAAAACTCATTTTAGAACTATACCAACCTTGGCCTCATCTTCTTCCTTTAGCTCTAGCCTGACACAGAGCACTTCCTCAGACTCCTATCTTTCTAAGCCCTTTCAAACTTATGTATGGTTAACCATTCCTACTCTAAAATCTTCCCACCTTCAAAAATTTCCCTCCTCTACCTGACTATATCCTGGTTTTCTCCTTCCTTTGACACCTGTTATGAAAACATGCTGATATCTGCCTCCCCAACACTCCAATGGGACCAAGCCAGATCCTCCTAGGTCTCCCCAAGAGATCTAATTTGTCTCAAATATTCAAAGCCCACAGGGCTACAACCAAAGTGGAATGGGTCCCATGTGGTCTTCTTCCCAACTCCGATGGCAGTCAAGGTTGCTGGACTACCATCCTGGTTCCACTTTACTCAGGCTAAGTGATGCCCTCATAACCCTAGTACTCTTCTGGAGTGGTCTTCACATCTCCTGTCTCCCACTCATCTCCGCCTCACCACAGACCCACAACCACAACCTTCAGGCTAACTCATTTTTTGTTATTCTTTCTGGTTCCTGGTTCCCTACCGCCTAATAGTTATTCTTTTCAATATAGGATTCTAGGCTGTCTCTCCCAAGGACTTCCACATTATATATAAAATTGCTTTCATATTGTTTTACATAACAACTATCTTAGTTATCTTCACCTTAAACTGTCTAGATAAATATGAGATCGCTCTGGATCTGGCCTCTCATCTCAGTTATGATGACACAGTCACAGCCCTCCCCACGCCAGTCTATAATCTCCCAAATTTCCCAAACATTATTCAACTGTTGAGTCTTACATTCCTCATGTTTCCCACTCTCTCCAGCCTTATCTCCAGACCAATGTCAAGTCCTGCCTACACTTTTACCTTATCAGACGGGGGAATAATTGCCTCCCATAACTTCACCCCTCACAATTCCATGCTCATCTTTCAGATTCCCTACTGTTGTCTTAGACCTTATGCCCAAACCTGGATAAGGGCTAAGTTGACCAAAATGAATTAATTTTCTAGTCGTTCTTCTTACGTCTTAGTCCTTTTTCTTAAATGGAACTTGGCCCTGGATTTTAATATGTGACCCAAAATTTATTAACTTTGTCATCTCAGGTTATAATCTTTCCAAATCTTCATTATTTTCATAAATGGAGCAGATAATATTTATCTCACAGAAGTATGTGAAGATTATACAGGTAAAGTGGGCTAAATGTTTCACATTAGTAAAGGGCTAGTGGTTGATAAATTACTTTTAATGACTGTTTATCACTTGCTATATCCATTGGAATACTTATGCTGAGTAGAGTTTTGTTGTTGCTGTTTTTTTTTCCCATAATGTTCACAGGTTGGGCGGGGGTGTCACGGTCTCAGGAAAGTTAAGTAAAACACAGAATCATACTACTAATCAATCATAATGGATTTCAAGCTTGTCAGCCCCTGATAATCTGTGGATTTTACTATTATGTTACATCACACATTAAAAAATATAAAACAAAACAAAACCCTTCATAAGCATATCCTGTATTACCAGTAATAATAGCAACATATGCCAGAAGTTTGCTGCAGGGGAAAGTGCTTGATCTGTCCACTTCTTCTTTATTTTCCCTCATTATGAGCTTTGCTTGCCTTGTAATGTTAAGTTTCTTTGAGAGTTCCTTTGGCAGGCTGAGTTACAGCTAAGTGGTAGTGTTTGCCTAATACATACAAAGCTCTGGATTCAATTCCCAGCACTGAAAAAAAAAATCCCCCCCAAGCAAAAATTTCCTTTTGTATTTGGACGTCAGCACCAGAAAACCTAGAGGGGAAAAAAATCGGAGGTTTTGCCATAATTTCTCAAAGCCCTTGAATCAAGCATCTTTTTGTATTGTTAACAGATTTAAAATTTTTTTCTATTTAAAAGGAGTTAAATTCAAGGAGTTAAATTTTTAGTCTACTAGTTTCTAAAATATCCCTTCTGGAAATTGGGATACAACAAAGGAAAGTCTGGCACTCTTAAGACCCACAGCCTTTACCAATCTTTGAATGTGTACAAAAGATACTATGATTTTTGGCACAATCACATATGTACAGGCAAGCAAACAAACCCTCATACTGTCAGATTTACTGGCATAAATATTCCTGAACATGTATGTGTTCTTTTTCCAGTGATAACCCCCTCTGCAATATTTCTCTACAATGATTTAATTCTTTAGTGGAGCTGAATTTTTTACAAATGAAGCCTACTCACATTCCCAGAAGCTCTCTTTCTATAATTCTTGGCAGACCCTGGCTAGTAGTGGCAGCTCTCATTTCTCAATCTCTTCTATTACTTTTAGCACTTAGTGAAAGTTTGCCTTCTAATTCTTTCCTTTATAAATAAGGAAAGAGGCACATTCTGGCTATAGATACATAAAAGTGATTTCAAAGTGATAGGCATTCAGGTTAATGAGAAAATTAGACATGCCTGTACTTTCAGCAACCCGAGACAAAAGAATCACAAGTTTGAGACCTGCCTGAACAGCTCAGTGCTACTGTTTAAAAAAAAAAAACATGAGTATGGGGAATGGGGATGTAGTTCAGAAGTCTCTGGGTTCAAGTCCAGTACCAGAAAGGAAAGGAATGAAAGGGAAGGGAAGGGAAGGGAAGGGAAGGGAAGGGAAGGGAAGGGAAGGGAAGGAAAGGAAAGGAAAAAATGAAAATAAAAAGAAAAGACAAAAGGAAATCCAGGATCCTCGTAGAGATGAATGGAGAAAATGTGAAATTTGAGCTGAGGTGAGTGAGGCCCAGGCTAAATTCTTATGTATTTAAGCTGTGTGATTCAATTCAAGGGTCTCAAACTGAGAAACAGGATTCTGAAGTTTTCTGCTGTACTTTGTGGGAAGAAACCAAAAGAGGAGTATCAGGTATTTGAAGGACTAATGGGAGAAGCAATAGGTAGGGATGTTCAGAGTAGCACTAGAACAGTGTGACATGCAAGGGTGGTTCAAATTGAAGAAGCAGAGTGCTGAGGAGCAAGTCAGAGTCAGAAAGATCTACCCACATGTAGCCCTGGTCATTCCAACTTTAATCTCCAGCTTGTGCACAGCCACAGTGTATATTTCTGGATTTGGTGCTATATTCTTTACTAAAATTGTCTGGATCTTATATTCACTTATGGAAAGATAAGGCAGAGAAGAGTGTGAGGAGGAAAAACTGCCAGGAAGCAGAAACTGCAAGGCATTAAAAGAAGAAAGCAATTTTCAAAGGAAAGTCTCTAAATGAAGAATAGTGGTAAAATTGATGAGTTTTTTAATTTATCAAATTTAGGTTGTCAATTCCACATTTTTTCAAAAATGGTTCTTCTATTTATCCCCCTTTTACTGAATACCACTTGTAAACAATTGCTAATAGGTTTGTTTAAGCATTAGGAATTTGAAGTAGAATGATCAAATTGTTTTATAAGTTTCATTGATGGGAGAAAGCAACATTTACTTTAAAGACCATTGTAATCTATTTATACAATTTATTAATAATTTTACAAATCACTCAAAATGAAATTATAAGACAGTAGCAACTATTATCAACTTTTACTTCTATTTTCAGTAATGATAATAATAGCAAATTAGTATAATACTTTATTTTGCAGAACAAACAAACAAACAAACAAGCAAACAGTTTTCTATGGTTTCCAAGGTCTATCTTTGCAAAACCTGACCAAAATAAATCTCTCACAAGGTTGGCTTTTCACTTACCTTGGGATCTTGTGATTTCTCTGCTTTCTTTTTCCTCTCTGTTCAGAGAGCCTGAAGACTCTTTTTATTACAGAAAGTTTGGCAGCAAACCAAATGGGAGAGAGTTCTGGACGGATGAGATTCTAGCCATGTTTTAATATCTAAACAGCCAATAAAGTTACATGCTGTCAACATCACTCTGCCTTCTACTGTGTTCACCTTGAAATTATTTTGTCTTGTATATTTTCACTTTTGGCCTTTGGCTTCTTTATTTGCAACTTTCATTAACAGGTCAAAGTACTCTTCTAAATTCCTTTATAAGGGTTACTCCCTATTGCATATCAGAAGTATGCCATTTATCAGCAAATAAAAGCTCTCAGATATTCCACAAATGCCAATATACCCAACTTGCTTCCTACTGCCCGTTGTCCATTGTCCTTTCATTTATTCCAAAAAGCTCACAGAAGATACCACTTCTGTTGTAAAAGCAAGTCTTGCTCTGTAGGTATTTTATTAAATCCTCTTAAGAAATCTTATTCTCACATAGTCTCTCTTCATTTGTTTGGTTATCTGCAACATAACTGTGGTAAGAAATAAAGACAAAAGGACGATTTTTAAAAATTTCAGTTGTTCTTATGTCCTAAGGTCATACATTGGAAGGAAGACTGCTGTTGTGCTTAGAAGGATATAGTGATGAAACACTTTGTTACATACCCACAGGCCTACCACACCTCAACAACTATCCAACACTCAAGTTTAAAAGGGTAAGCTTGGAACAAATGGGCCAAAACAATGTTCTGTAAAATGTAGGAAAAACTTTAAACAGGAAATTTTCCATTTCCTTCATAGCGTATTGAGGAATAATGGGGTTCTGAAATTCAAGGGAAATAGGAAACGAGAGTGATAAATGGCTGGCCAGGGCTCAGGAAAGATATGATTGTGATAGTCTCCTTCAGAAAAAACAACTGGGAGAGGAACACTGTGGTCTGTTACCAGTTTAAAGTGGTTTTTTTCTGTAGAGTAAAACCCTTTCATCATCCTCAAACTTAAGCAGTCATTTGCTACAGGCTGTGGTGTTGTATTTGTAAGGAATGAAGAAAGAAGGCTGTGCACACCCCTTAAATAACAACCCTGAAGAACAAAGGCAAATGGGAAGAATGCTGAGACAAGCAGTGCTGATCAGGAATTCAGCCAAATGCAGTAAATGGGAAGAAATGATTAGTAACAAGTAGGCACAGTGCTGGTGAACCTTTTAGAGCTTTCAACAATACAGTCTGGAACTAGGGGAATAAACTCGTTTTTATGGTCCACTGATTTTTGACAGAGGCCAAAATCAAAGAGGAAAGAAATAGTTTTGAGGGATAATCTTTTTGACACATTGTTTGACAACTGGACCCCCACATTCAAAGGAATAAAGTTGAATTCCTTCTTCCCACTGTTGCACAAATTGCATCCAAATAGATTTTAAATATAAAAGTTAAACTAATTAGGATACTCTTAGAAGAAAATTTAGTGAGTAAATCTTCATGACTTTATATTTAGCAATGGAGTTTTAGGTATGAGCAACAACAATAACAAAAATAGGTAAATTGGACTTTATTATAATTAAAATGTTTATTGTTCAAAGACACTATGAAGAAAACCTACAAAATGGGAGAAAATACTTTCAAATCATATACCTAATAAAAATCTAGTATGCAGAATATATAAATAATTCTTAAAAGTCAAAACCAAAAAGATAACCCAATCCTAAAATGAATGAAGACATTGAACATTTCTTCAAATAAGGTATATAGATGGCCAACAGTCATATGAGAAACAACACAAATTTATACTCATATTTCTGAAAGCCAGAAGTCCTATTCCAGTCCCATCAGACAAAGAGCAAAGTTTTCACAGGGCCCTATTAAGAATGTACTGCTTACTGTGGTCAAGAGTCATGAAGAAGGAGCAGGGACTAGTTTCAGAAAGCACAGCTGTAGGAAGAGACTTTCAGATAGCAACTACAGATGTGTTACAAGAAATTACCAATCCACAGAGAGGAGACCTGATGAGGAAGATCAATGTAATGGTCAATACATTGTGTCAGCTTGAGAAGTTTAGAAGCTTAACTGACTCATCAGTGGGCCAGGGTCCTCACTTTGTAAACATCCTCAGCCGGTGCAAGAGGAGGGCACAGAGAGGATGTGAATGCTACATCTAAACTAGGGTGGGTAGCCTGCTTACAATATAAGGGAGGAAAAGAGGCTTGCTCTACCCTTTCTTGTTCTTGTTGTTTTTGCTCTTTTGCCACCTTGAACTGCTGCTGTCCTGCCTTGGAGCCAGCTGATTATGGACTGAAACCTCCACAAACTGTGAGCTAAATAAACCTCTCCCTCCTTAATTTTGAGCATCAGGTATTTTGTCTCAGTGTCTTGGTTACTTTTCTCTCGTTGCTGGGACAAAACACCTGACACCCAAAGTGAAGCAAGGAAAGGTTTATTTAGCTTATAGTTCCTGGAGATTTCAGTCCATAATCAGCTGGCTCCAAGGCAGGGTGGCATGGCACTGGGGCAACACTTCAAGGCAGCAGCAAGCAAAAATAGAACCAGAGCAAAAAAAAAAAAAAAAGAAAACAAGCCTCTTCTCCTTCCCTTATATTGTACACAGGCCACCACCACCACCCCTACCTTCAGGGTGGGTGTGACACTCACAAAATGTCCTTGCCCTCCTTTGCACAGGATGAGGATATTTACAAAGTAAGAACCCTGGCTCCCTGCTGAATCTCTCAGTTAACTTCTAAACTGCTCAAGTTGACACAATGTATCAACCATAGCACTAGGCAATAAGAGAAAAGTAACTAACAGAGTTAGGAAAGAAAAATCTTGACCTCACTCTCTGACTGACACTTTGACTAGAATCCCTAGCTGAGAAGACAGACATGTAGAATAGATCTGTAGTATCTCCAGACCTGCAGCTGAGCCACAAATATAGAGCTCCCTTTCTTGTCCTCGTCATGGTCTGGGAAGTTTAAATTTGCAATCCCATGGAAATGTTATTGGAATTCTAGTGATGTAATTCCAATTTACCACCTCCAGTGTGACCCACAGTGAGAATAAAGACACTAAACATATTTATATTTATGGGGTGGTCAAAGGGTTCTGAATCTGGCTCAGATGAAGGTTCACGGAACAAAGGCCTTGACCCAGGGCCTAACCCAGATTTTATTAATTCATGAAGAAGGAAGTAGCTAGAG
The DNA here is from genome assembly GCA_004365215.1 of Cuniculus paca. Lineage (NCBI taxonomy): Eukaryota > Metazoa > Chordata > Mammalia > Rodentia > Cuniculidae > Cuniculus > Cuniculus paca. The sequence continues at coordinate 15,687 of RJWT010018267.1, forward strand.
GATGAGTGACTGTGAGAATGGCAGGAATTACAAGACTGCTGTGGGCTGGGCTAGGTAGGAGGCCAGAAAGTACCTCTGCAATATTCAGAGACAAGGATATGCAGGAAGACCAATCTGCATAACACAATTGAGGTAGAATTTAATGTCTTAGGGGCTGGTGCTTTTGTTTCTGATGTGCTAACTTCTCTACCCTGGGAAATCATAGCCCCTTATCTCAAGGCTGGAACCCAGTCAATGTCCCTGGAGTATTGGCTCTGCATCCCACCAGGCTCAACCGTGGTTTGATGGGAGTCATGGGCAGGGAAACAGTGACTGTTGCCTAGATTCAAAGATTATGTATCAGCACCTCAGCTATCCCTATTTACATTGCTTAGAGCCAATTGAAGGGAAAAGGAAATAGTTTAGCCAGCTCTGTACATATCAGTACATGGAGATAGGGCTAGGTTTAGCCAAAGTGGAGGCAATTGCTCTTTATTAAGGAGAGTCGTCCAGGTGGTCCTCCACAAAAAGCACAGAATTCGTCTACCCTGTACTCTTGCATAACACCAAAAGGAAATAGATACTGTAATAATCTCAGGTTGTTGTTTATGCAGTATCACTCCATGAAAGCTCACTAAATCCCAGTACCTTCCTGAAGGCAAGTCTGCCCACTAGAACAGCTCATAAATTTAGCTTCTGTGAACAAAGAACAGAATTGATGGAGGTGGAGAGTATGCCCAGGAGTAGCACACATCCAACACAGAGGCCAAGGGTATACTATTGTCCTCAGCAATCATGTGTCTCAGGGACAGAAACCTAGCTTTCATCAAACTAGTGGCATAATTGCTATATCATAGGGTATCCTCTCAGCATGACGCTGCCTCTTGGAGGGAACATCTAATGATGGCTTACTTATAGGATATGTAATACGTTATCAGTACACATTGACACTATATACACAGAAACACCTTTTTAAAAAAATATTCTTTGTGTCCAGTGCTTACTCATAGGATATGTAATACATAATCACCAGGCATTGACACTGTACACACAGAAACACTTATTTCTGACTTACTAGTTTTACAGGATCATAGCCACAATTTATTTCTTTTCTACCCCACATATACCCTTTAGAGTTAATCTCTTCAAAAAAATCAACTTTAAAAAGCTCTTTTTCCCATTGGAAAATATTTGTTGACCAGAGTCTGATATGATTTGAACAGTGTGCCATCTAGAATTCTCCATGTCAAGTCCCTAGCTGTTAGAGTTCTTATTCTCCTTTAACTCTATAGAACCTAGAACTAGTTAAAAGTCTGTTTTCCCTTAGTGAAAAATAATAAAATATCCTGGGTTTAGTTAGGATATAGAGATATAAAGTTTAACCCTGAAATCCTGCACTAAGTAGCCATTTTTCTTTCTTCAAATGCTAGCTTTTAAAAAGTTCTATTATGTATATTTAAAATGTGCAGCCATGATGTTACTGGGTATAGGTAGGTAGGTAGATAGATAGATAGATAGATAGTAAGAACTTTACTATAGTGAAGCAAATGAACCTACCCATCATCTCACATAGTTGCCCTTTTTTTTTTATGGAAAGAGTGAAAATCAATGTATTCTTTATACAATGAGCTCTTCATATAGTACAATTTTATTACCTATAACACTCGTGTTGTACATTGGTTTTCTAGACTTTTTCATCCTATGTTTTTACCGTTCTATGTTCTTTGACTTATGTCTCCCCATTTCTGCCCCCAACCCTTTGTAACCACTGCTTTGTTTTCTATCTCTATATATTTGATACTTTTTCAGATTCCACATATAAGTGAAATGTATATATATAAATATATATATATATATTTAATATAATATATATATTTCTATTTCTGGCCCATTTCACTTAGCATAATATCTTCCAGGTTTCTCCATGTTGTGGCCAATGACAATAACTTGTTCTTTTTTAGGGTTGAATAGTATTACTTTAGATTGGAAGACCTCATAGCCAGCTCAGTGGGAAGGCAGAAGCAGGCCCTGCTCCAGTGCATACTCCAGGAGCCCTTAGGAAACCTCCACCACAGGTAACCAGCAAGGGTTGGGAAAAACAGAGGCAGGCCCTGCACCAGAGCACCCAGTGGCCACCAGTGGATACCCGTGGCCAGCACTGGCCAGGAGAACCAGTCACACTCTAGAGAAATGGTAGCCAACATGGGAAGTGCCTGAGACCCCACTACCCACTTGTTTGGAAAAACTCAGGAAAATGTCAAGATGAAGAAGCAAAAGGCAGTACCTGGACTCCAACAGGCAGAACAAGACCAGGAGATGAAAAAATGGAAGAGATCAGGAGTTTCACAACTGAAGTTTCTGCAGTGATGGGAACTGAAGTAAAGAGACAACTCCATGAGGCTATAAAAGAAATTACAACAGAAATACTATCTCAAGTAAAAGAAGAAATGAAAAACATAATAAAAGAATTGCTAAGCATCTCTAAAGAAGACAGATTAAAAAAATAGGTGATCATAGGAAAATGAGGGAAACCAAGAAACAGATTCAGAGAGATATCCAAGAAATTAAAAACTCCACTGAAAGATGGCAAAATCGCTAGAAATAAACTAAAGACAGACTTTCAGACCTTGAAGACAGGTGTGCAGCTTGTGATCAGGAAAGGAAAAACCTCTCAAAAATAAAAAGGAACCAGGAAATAATTCAATGACTGCAAGATGATGCAAAGTGAAATAATTTAAGAGTGATAGGTATCAATGAAGAAGCAAGAGTCAACACCAATGATGATAAAATTCTATTTACAGAAGTAATAGCAGAAGACTTCCCAAACATGGGAAAAGGACATAATATTCAGATAAGTGAGGCATGTAGAACTCCAGCTAGCCATAACCAAAATAAATCTACACCCAGACATATAATAATCAGGATCCCAGAAATTCAGCACAAGAATAGAATATGAAAATATTAGAGAAAATAAACAGATCATTTATAAAGGAAAACTCATAAGAATAATGACAGACTTCTCAACACAAACCATCAAGTCAAGAAGAGCTTGGAGTGAAATATTTTAAGTCCCAAAAGAAAACAACTTCCAACCCAGATTGATGTACCTTGCAAAGCTATCTTTCAAAATTAATGGAGAGACAAGATACTTCCATGACAAAGAACAACTGAAGGAATTCATGACTGCCAAACCAACCCTACAAAAAGTACTGAAGAATATTCTAGAGAGAGATAAAAACAACCATGGTTCCAGGAACAGCAGCAGAGGGGGATCACTGAGCAGGGCAGACAGTTGAGTGGA
>RJWT010018268.1:0-11459 GCA_004365215.1 Cuniculus paca
TGGGAGGAAACTCTGCGGCAGCCCACTGTGAGGAACAGGAAGTGCTGCGCTCCACATCCGGTGACAGATGGCGCGCATGCACAATAGGGAGTGGCTGCCATCATGGTGATGATGGTGGAGACGAGTGTGATAGCCGTGAGGGAGAGCTAGCAGAGCAAGTACATGGGCGTGTGGAGGCCGGGGTCCTCCCAGATGAGAAGGATCCTACGACCATTGCCCACCAGGGAGGCAAGGAAGAGCAGGCACCAGAGAAACCAGGAATGGTGCTGCCGGGAACTATCAAAGAGTCCTAGCAGGATGAAATTCACCCCTCTGGTGTCCTTTGAATTTTCCATGTCTCTAACCAAACCCGAGGGAAAAGAAAATGATTTAGAAATGACCTGCTCTTAGAAATAACTTGCAATTTTCTTTAAAAACTATCTGAGGAAATGAAATAGAAAATTTCAACCATGGAGAGCTATTTCACTTGCTCCTCCAAATGTTTTTTCATTTTATTCATTTTTTTATTATACGGAGAACAGAACAAAACAAAACAAAGCAAAGCAGATCTGAACAGAACAATGCAAGCAACATATGACTTCAAAACAAGACAACAGGAAATCAACAGTGCCTACCATAATATCTCTCGTTTTCTTTGAAATAGTTGTCCATACCTTCACACACAACAAATTCAAACAAAACAAAATAGTACAAAAGCAATCAAAGCAAAAGAATGAAAGCATTATGGGCCTTGAAAACCAGACAATACAAAATCAACAATGGCTACCATAATGTCTCTTGTTTGCTTCAAAACAGCTGTACATACTTTCATTTACATCAAAATCAAATAATAGAAAACAGACTAAAGCCAATCAAAACAAAGAATAAAAGCATTATTGGACTTCAAAACAAGATGATAGGAAATCTGCAATGGCTACCATCATGTCTCTTTTTCTTTAAAGTAGCTGTTCATACCATCACACATAATAAAATCAATTCTTCTGAACACTTTAGAAGTTCTAGGCATGTATAAGCCTATATATGTACATCTATCCTTCTGTATTAGAGAGAAAAACAAAACAAAACAAAGCAAAACGTTTTATACTAAGTATTTGGCATATTTGTCACCATTCATTTAATGTTAGTGAACTGCATTATATTAATTGATTTTCTTGTCCAGATATTCTGCATGACAGTGGGATAAAGCTAAAGATTATTAAAGTGTAAGTGTTTTCTATGATCATCGTTTGTTATCATTTTGGCCTAAAAAATTCTATTGTTATAAAATATCTTAAAGTCACATATACAGATTAAAGTTCATTTTCGCAAATGTCTCTATGGTTTAGGAAGGGTCACCAACAATCTCTTTAAATTACCTTAATCATTTTAGCCTCAGGAGACTCACAAATGTGTTGAGTGTGTCCAGCGTCAGCTTCCTTTGATTTCCCTGGGTTCAGAACAATCAAGTGATATCCGCGATAAGAACAGCTTCCCGTGGAATTTTCAAAGGGGAAATATCTGTGATGTAATTTTAAAAATTGGTGCGTATTTATAATTGAAGGAGGTAATTTTACATTACCAGCATTTTTAAACAGTCATTGCCATACTATGAAACACTTCGGTCACTGAACAAGCAGTTATGTGTTATACTTCCTAGAGAAACATCGTGATATATACCTGTATATTTCACATTAAGCAGCAAGAAATCTTAAATCTAGAAATGTAAGTCACTTACTGAAAATGCATATTCTAAAAAATTAAATAACTTTTGTTAAATTTCTTCCTTAATTCAGTAGAGATTTTATGTTTAATTAATACTTAAAAATCTGTACTTCTGACTTCTGGGAAGATTTGGAGCAGGAAGCATTAAGCAGTCTCTCTGAGAGAAACAGTCCAGATGCTGGAATACAACACCAGTGTCATGCTTACTTTTCCCTTGTTGCTGGGACAAAATATCTGACACCCAAAGTGAAGCAAGGTAAGATTTATTTAGCTTATAGTTTCTGGAGATTTTAGTCCATGATCAGCTGGCTGCAAGGCATGGTGGCATGGCGCAGGGGCAACACTTTAACACAGCAGCCAGAGCAAAAGGAGAAAAAACAAACCTCTTCTCCTCCCATATATTGTACATAAGACCCCCCACTCCAGGGTGGGTTTAACACTCACAAAATCTCCTTGCCCTCCTTTGCACAGGAGGCTATTTACAAAGTAAGAATCCTGGCTCCCTGCTGAGTCTTTCAGTTGAACTTCTAACCTTCTCAAATTGACACAAAGTATCAACCATAACACATGGGGAGGACAAGAAGGAAAAAAGTTGGTCCCCGGACCCAGGAAAAATCTAAAATGTGAATTGAAGCCCACAGAGAGATTAAAAAGAAAAGCTTAAACAAAGAAGGAAGTGGTAGTTGGTGGCGCCTTAGCCTGGAGCTGGACTCACCCTGAGAGAGGATCTCGGGGAGTCTGGGGGTGCGCAATTGCGGTGGCAGCTGGTGACCCCAGAGATCTCTGTGTAGAGGCACAGTAGTGGAGGAGAGTGGCAGACGTGGAGGTCTGCACTGGCTGGCTGTGAGTGCAGAGGACCCAGTCCTCCTGCAGGAGATGGTGATTGGCCAGAAACCATTTTGGAGTCAGGCGGGATAAGCCCTGGGTGAGGGCTGCTGCTGGCTTCTTCCAGCACCTCCAGGTTAGTTACGGACCCTCAGAAGTTGCTTGGATTGTGTCCCGCTCCCATGTATGTACAAGAGAATGTCGTGTATTTTCCTGACCAGGTTGGTCTGTGGGACCTGGCCAGTTCTGTGGGCCCTGGCTGGTTCTGCTCCTGTGCACTCTCCAGGGGGCCTTGTGAGCCAGTGACAAGTTGGGCTGGAGGCACAGGCACCCACCAATGGATGCCCGTGGCCAGTGCTGGCTGGCGGGACCAAACTGTCTCAATTCAGAGAAATTATAGCCAATGTGGGAATTGCTTGAGACCCCACTACTCATGTGTCCAGAAGAATCCAGGAATATTTCAAGACAAAAAAGGCAACCTCTGGCATCCAACCCAAGCAGCGCAAGTCCAGGAGAGGTAAACATGGAAGAGATCAGGAGTCGCACACCTGAAATGTCTGAAGTGAAGTCAACTGAAATAAAGAAACAACTCCATGAGGCTATAAAAGAAATTAGAACAAAAATACTATCCCAGGTAAAAGAAGAAATGAAAACCATCATAAAAGAATTGCTAAGCCCCTACAAAGAAGACAAAGATAAAAAAATTGAGGAGGATAGGAAAATGAGGGAAACCATGATTGAAAAATATGAGAGATTTAGAATCCATGAAACAGATTCAAAGAGATATCCAGGATATTAAAAACTCCTTTGAAAGTTGGCAAAACCATTTGAGAGAAACTGAAGATAGAAATGAGATACTTCCATGATGAAGAACAACTCAAGAAATTCGTGACCACCAAACCAGCCCTACAATGAATACTAAAGGATATTCTAGAGAGAGGTAAAAATGACCACAATCTCAGGATCAATGGCAGAGGGGGACCATCAAGTGGGGCCAGTGGATTGAATGGAGAGGAAAACTAGGGAGCCAATTTCAGGAAAATAACATGGCAGAGACAATGCAGTGCAAGAGGGCCTCCAGGCACCAATAGAAAGAAACACAGGGAGAGAGGATCAAGAGACAGGATCCATCAATATGCTCTATACAAGAAATACATTTAACTAGAAAGAAAATTCTTAGACTAAAAGTCAAAGGAGAGAGAACAATGCCCTATGTGACAGGGAGCCAGAAAAAAAGTAAGGGTAGCTTACCCATCAACTGCAGAATGAATAAGAAAGATGGGGCATTGTATACAATGGAAACCTACTCAGCTATAAAGGAAGATAACCTAAAGGCTCTTGTAGGTGGATGGAGGAAAGCTGAGATCCGGCTTATGGATGAAATGAATGAAGAAACAAGATACCTCCATGACAAAGAACAACTCAAGGAATTCATGATCATCAAACCAACCCTACAAAGAATACTAAAGGACATTCTAGAGAGTGGTAAAAAGGACCATGGTCTCAGGAACAATGGCAGAGGGGGACCACCAAGTGGGACCAGTCAATTAAATGGAGAGGAAAAATAGGGAGGCAGTGGCAGGAAAATAGCATGGCAGAGACAATGCAGTGCAAGAGGGTCATAACTATTAATGTAGATGACCTCAATGCACCAATAGTAAGAAACACAGGCGGAGTGGATCTGGAGACAGGATCCATCAATACGCTCTATACAAGAGACACATTTAACTAGAAAGAAAATTCATAGACTGAAAGCCAAAGGAGAGAGAACAATGACCTATGTGACAGGGAGCCAAAAAAAAAAAAGTAGGGGTGGCTTACCCATCAACTGCAGAATGGATAAGACATGGCATTTTATGTGGTGGAAACCTACTCAGTTATAAAGGAAAATAACCTCAATGCTCTTGGAGATGGATAGAAGCAACTTGTGATCATGATCATGGGTGAAATGGTTCAGAGTTACATGGGTGAATTTCATGTTTTCTCCCTAGTATAACAAATTAAAGGAGTTAGTGGGATCCAAAACGCACAATACATATTGGGAAAGTCAAAGGGGAGGAATTATCTAAAAAGGGAAGGAAGTGGCACTGTTAATCTATTTTCATGATTTGAAACTCATATTGTCTTCATTGTTCTGATTAGTTTCATTTTATTGTTTATCATTTGATTTTATTATACTTCATGGCTTGGACGGCTGTTTCAAAGATAATAAAATACATAATTACAATCATTGTGGATGTCCAATTATCTTGTTTTGAAGCCCTGTTTTGCTTTCATTGCTTTGTTTTTATTGATTTTATTCTATGTTGTTTGATTGTATTATGTCTGAAGGTGTAGGCAACTATTCTGAAGATAACAAGAAGCATTATGGTAGCCACTGCTGTTTTACTAGTATCTTGACATTCTGTATTGCTTTCATTGTTTTGATTTGTTTTTCTTTTACTGGTTTTATTCTGTTCTATTTTTTTATTTTATTTATCCCTGATGGTATCTGCAGTTATATTGAAGATAACAAGAGGCATTATGTTAGCCATTATTGATTGCGTTTTACCCTATTTAGAAGTCATGTACCATGTTCCTTGTTAAGTTGTGATTGTCTCTATTCTGTTTTATTTTGTTTGGTTGTATTCTTTTCAAAAAAAATCTGTACTCATAATAAATAGTTGTATAAAATTAGGCAAGTAAAATCTGTGGAAAGCACCACTTCATTATGTGCAGATAGCATGTAGAAAGATAAACTTGAGACTTGTATAGGTAAATGGATGAAAGTCAAGATCATATTCATAAGTGTAATAAATCAGACCCCCATGTGTAAATATTGTATTGTCTCACTACCATGAGAAACTGATGCATAAATAGGACCCAAATGTTAAATACATATTGTAAATTGAGAAGCTGTTCAAAGGGAAAGAAAAATTATGATGGTGGAAAGGGTGGAAGATGGGGAAGGGAAAAATATATAAACACAAGATAGTTAACACAGTTACAAAGCTAGTTTCTCTTACCTCATTGAAAAGGAAGGTTTGTGCTAATACGTTTGGACAATGTTTCATGTCTATGTCTTGTGCTCTGAACAACTACCAGGGAGATAATGGTCTATCAATTATTGTTACTCTTCTAATAGCTGGTTTTGATGTTGTGCTTTATTTCTGTTTTTTTCTCTTTAAAATAAAAGAAAAATAATGATTGCCAATGAAAAGTGCATAATGAGTTTAATTGATTAAATTGAACTTATCCTTCTAACATATAATAGGGAAATGGCCAACTACTACTTATGCTGAAAAATTCATAATATTATTTGCATAATATCAAAATGATAAGATAAATCTATAGATAACAGTACATTATCTTTTCTGTACCAAACTTGTGCACAACAGCACCCAGAACAGAACCACAGCACAGTCTCCATCCCCTCTCTAGGATCTCCTTCCCTCTTCCAATCTCTGCTAACTGTAATCATACTCTCGGCTCCATGAGAGCCACAACGTCAGTGTCCACCTCTGAGCGAGGCCGTGCAGTGCTCATCTTCTTGTGCCTGGAGCATCTTACTTAGCACAATGTCCTCAGTTCCACCCATGTAGTCACAAAGATGGGACTTCATTTTCCGTGACTTGACAATATCCCATTGTGTGGATGGACTACATCCTCCTACCTGGTCACCAGCCAGTGGAAACTTAGTTCATTTATTTCTTGTTTTATGTAGGGCTGCAATGAGCACAGTCTGCACTTTTCCCTCCCACATAAGGATTTGATGTCCTTCATAGGATGTGGAATTGCTGAAGCAAATAGTAGCTCTATTTTTAATTCCTTGGAGAATGTCCTCGTTCTTTTCAACGAATTCCATGTACACTGTGAAAGTTTATGCTTTTCTCCCCAAATTTACCAGCACATGTTCTCTTCATTATTATTTTTAATAATCATGCTCTCATCACTGAAATGATGAGATCTCATTGTACTTGGATTTAAATTTCCTCGATGATTAATAATAATTAGCATTTTTTGTATACTTATTAGACATTTTTACATGATGTCACCTTTGCTCTATTTCTCATTGATAGTGTTTCTTTTTTCTTTTTGCTATTGGGTCATTGGAGGCCCTTTTATATTCTGGGTGTCAATCCTTGATATTTGCATAGTTTTTTTCCTTGATTCTTCTAATTTTTGCTTACACTTTTAACTTTGCTTTATAGAAACTTCTTAGTTCCATGTAATCCTATTCATCTATATTTGCTTTAGATTCCTGTGAATTTATGGTGCTCTCAAAAATATCATTGCCTGTTCCAATACCTAGAAGGTTTTCCAGGATGATTTCTTGTAGATTCATAGATTCAGGTCTTAACACTTAAATCTTTATCTTTTTGAACTGATTAGTAGAACTTGTATGAAGTAGAGATCTAGTGAATTTCTACAAATACCAAATTAAAGCAATAAAACTGCAAGCATAAGGCTATGCTGCAGGAAACACTATGAATTATTTCTAAGATTGCTTTCATTGTACCTTCCATTTAGTAGCTATTTTGCTGATAATAGTTTTGTTTTTTAAATATTTGTTAGTGTTTGTTTTGGGAGTTCATTTGTGAGAGGAGACATGGTTGGGGATCTACTTGCACGCTTGATTTAAAGAATTTGGGTGATATTAGTAAGTCACAAATTAGACACATGATAAATTTCAACTTTTATCCCTGTACGTGAAAATTTTTCTAATCATAAAAATGCTAAACTCAACCTTCTCTGGTTGTGTTTTGGGCAAATTTACATGTCTTAGAGCTGCATTATCCACAGAATATCATGAAGGGAGACAGCAGGAGACCAGTATACGTCATATAAATCACATAAAGCTCTGCTAGAACCTAGACAGGATCAATAAATGCTAATAGTAACTTGATATATTATGCAAGTACACCCTAGAAAATTCCCATTTTCCTAACCTGAAGACAATGCATCTTCAAATGCACTTCACCCTGTCATGAACTCTAAACCACCTCACTGGGTCCCCCAGATCATTATTCGTATCCCAGGCTGAGCCAAATCTTTCACTCCCAAATCACAGTGAATTCTGGAATGTAAATATATTTCTGTGCTTCCTCCATATGTAGAATATTGATGATCATATTTGCATTTTCAGGAAAACTATAACATAATATGCAAAAATACATCATTAAAGGGTAAAACATTACTAAGAAAAATGAACATTTAGCATTAATAAGATTGAGGAATGATGGGAAAAATAATATTAAAAAAATAGCATCACCCACATGGATCAACTAATTTTTATAAATATATTAAAAACACAGATGAGAAAACTATGTTCTATAAATGGTATTAGAAAAACAAGTATGTATATGTAGTCTCATATATCTCACAAGTTTATGTAGTCTCACGGTCTTGCCAGAATCATACGTAGTGTTGCATATCATGCCATACACAAAAACCAGTTCAAATGCATAAAAACCTTCTAAGACCTGAACATGTAAAAATGAGGAAAAGAAAACCATATAATTAAAATTCTATGATACTTCTCTGGATGATAGATTTATGGAGATGGCCTGGAAAAGGAAACAATTAAAATAAAAAAAGCCAACCCCCAGTAGTAGGATTACATGAAACTAAAAGTTTTTGACATGAGAACTGAGACAACCTATGAAAAGAGAATGCTATTTCCAAGCCAAATGTCTTATGTCCAAAATATAAAAGATATTCAGTTTAAAAGCAGAGAATGAAGAAGTCGATTAATCAATGGGCAAAGCAACTGGATAGATATTTAAGAAACAAGACAGGAAATAGTTCAACAGATACATGAAAAAACATTCAGTCTTGCTAAGCATCAAAGAAATACAAATTAAGGAAGAGATGAGATACCAGTTTATACCAATCAAGAGTTATTGAAAAGGAAAAAAAAAACTGTTGGTAAGAATGCTGAGAACAAGCAATCTTTATAAATTGTTGTTAGGAGTTGAAGGTGGTACTGTCATTATGAAAAATAAGGATTTTTGCAAAATACAAAAAAAAGCTATGATAAAATCTAATAATCTCATCTCCAGATATACATCTGTAATCACTGATACACTGTGACAACTTAAGAAGTTTGAAGTCTAGCTAACTGATTCAGCAGGGTTCCAAAGTCCTTACTTTGCAAATATCCTCACCCAATGCAAGAGAAGGGCACTAAAATGCTGTGAATGACCAAGTGGCAGGCCCGCTTATGATACAAAGTAGAAAAAGACTTGTTCTTCTCCTTTTCTCATATTGTGTTTTGCAGTCTTCTGCCACCTTGAACTGTCAACCACTGTTTCATGCCAGCCTTTCTTAGATTATACACTGAAGTCTCCAAAAACTGTGAGCTAAGTAAACCTTTCCTTCATTAATTTTGATCATCACATACTTTGTCTCAGTAACAAGAGAAAAGCAAACAACACAGAATTTGTTACCCTAGAAATGGGGTTATTGCTGTGACTGTACCTGACCATGTGGTTCAAGAGTCCTTTGGGAATGATGTGGGGGAAGAGCTTGAAATGGTTCAGAGATGTCAGGTAAAAGAGTAGCACTGAGACACATTAGATTGTTCAGTATGGGAGATTCTCATTAGAGCTCAGAAGACCAGAAGTCTGATAGCCACCCAGCAGGTAAAGAACAGGCTAGGGGGGTTTCTGCTGGGAAGAAATACTGCATCAGTTGTTGGACTACAGGAGATGTGTGCTAAGGCTTGGTAGAAAGTTTGTCTACATTTTGCTCATGTCCATAGATTTTTGTCTGAGACTAAGATTAAGGGTGGCAGACTAATTAACCTGGCAGAAGAAATTTCATTCATCCTGAAAGAAAATGCCAGAAAAGCTGTGGACTGCAAAGATAGAGCAGAAGAGATCGTGATTGCTGAGAAGGAGAAAGAGTATACAAAAGATGGACCGAGGACATCACAAGGAGCAGCAAGACTTCTCCCTTTGCAGACTTGAAATCACTACAGTGAAAGATTTTGCTTTGAGGAGAAAGCTACAGAGCACTGTGTTCCACAATGGTGGTGACCTAGAGAATTTGTTCCTCTGAATTGAATGCAGAGTGCTCAGCAGACCTTGGTGTCATCCACATGGTACTGGTTTTAGGTGTATGCAATGCAAGAGTTGTGGGGTTAGGAAGAGTTCTAGCCAGATTTCAAAAGGCCTTGGGGAGTAGGCAGTGTGCCCCTGAGAAGGCAATGCATAAATCTGTGAGTGTGAAGCCCAAGGCGCTGTGGAGACCCTAGAAGTTTGGAGAAGCCAGCAATGTGAATCTGAGCAAAAGCTCAAGGAGGGACCTGAGTAGACCCAGAAAGAAGCCATGGGAACTACCAGAAATTCCACAGAGGTGGAGCAACCCAAGTCCTTTGCCTTTGACCTCTCACCACAGATTGTCTCAGATGCCACACATCGACCTACAGGAGTTAATGACTTCCCTGCTGGATTTTGGTCTTGCTGTGGTCCCATTCCTCTGTATCCTTCTGGTTGTGACTTTTGGAATGGAAATGTCTATCAATCTCCATTGAAGGTTGGAAGTGTTTAACTTTATTTTCATTTGTGCAGGTGCTCACAGCTAAGATTTTGCCTTAAACATCAGAGGAGTCTTTTGACTTGGACTTCTCAGCAGTGCTCAGACTCTTAGAATTTTGAACTCTTGGAAATGGACCAAATGCCTTTTGTATAAAGGGACATGTACGAGTCTTTGGGGGCTCATGGGGAGAATGTTACAGTTTGTGTCTAGATATTGTCCCAAAGCCTCACATAGTCTTGGAGGGCAGGGTGTTTGGAGGAGGATGAATCCAATTCTGGGATTAGTAGTGCTGGGAATAAGGGTAGGGGATTGCTAGACAAGTCCACTGATTAAACAGGTACTCCCCTAAGCCCAGCAGTGTGGATAAGATAAAGGGTTACAAAAAAGGCTTGTTTCCCGTTTTTTGTCCTTGTTGCCTTTGCAGTCTTCTGACACCATGAACCATGTCTACTCTGGGATGCCCCTCTGCCAAGCCACCCTGACTTAGAGTCAACTAATTATGGACTGAAACCTCTACAAACTGAGCTAAATAAGGTTTTCCTCCCTTAACTTTTGGTATTGGGTATTTTGTCTCAGCAACAATGAGACAAGTAACCAAAACATGGCTTGAGTTAAAGTATGTGAGCAGGGATTAGTGGTGTGATAACCAAATTAGCCCACTGATTGGTTTAGCATAGTTCTGGCTTTGGATGATGGGAAAGCCTACCGTAGGAGTGGGTGGGACCAACTAATAGTATTGTAGCCTGGATGATATAAAAGGGAAAATGAGTCTACTGCTTTGCTGCTCTGTGCCTACCCTGCCATGCACTATTTCCCCTTTGCCAGGGCCTTCTACTGTGCTGCCCTTCCTTGAAGCCAGCTAACTATGAATGGAAACATCTACAAACTGTGAACTGAAATAAACCTTTCTTTTAACTTGTAGGTGTTTGGTGTTTTTCCCAGTAATGAGAAAGTTATTAAGACAGCAATAGATAGCAAACTACTAACACAGACAAACACAGGAAGGATCTCAAAATATTTCTGTCAATTGAAAAAAGGTAGACCAAAATAGAAATACATGCTGTAGAATTCCACTTATGTAAGTTGCAGCAAAATGCTATCTAGTGTAATAGTGACGTAGAACAAAACTGTAATTCTCTGGAGGACAAGGAAACTTTTGCAGGTGGTTGATTATTAGTTGTTGTGTCAAAAGTCATCAAAATAGTCATGCCTCAGAAACATAGAGTCCTTAACATGTGTCATCTCCCTTGTGTGTGCAAAGTGAGATGAGCACAGTGTTTCTTTGTTTGTATACAGCATATCTGTTGTGTATCCTCCTTGATAGATTTGAGGAATAGTTGTCTAAGGGGCTAATCTTGAATCACTAAGGAATTCCTACAGCCATATTTTCTCTACCAAAGTTCATTGACCCA
>RJWT010018269.1:0-18947 GCA_004365215.1 Cuniculus paca
CCAAAAAAAAAAAAAAAAAAGGAATCAAACTCAGGACCTTGCGCTTGCCAGGTAGGCACTTGTGCCACTGAGCTGTATCCCTGGCCATGCTCGCTTTTTCAAGGCCATTTCTCGTAACAGTTCTTATTATTAGACACACCATGCTTGTTGCCTACGTCACATTTATTTTAGATGTCCCTGGTCTAGAAAGAATGTTAATAATAGCAATCAGAGTGCTAATAAGTTTACTACTCTCTGGGTTTTAGGGTCACAGGTTATTTTTTTACCTGTATTTTCAAGTATTGTATAATGAATGTGTACTATATCAGTATCTGTAAGATAAAACAATGAGAGTGCAGAAGAAACTCATTTCCTGTTTTTCAAAAGCAGGTTATTTTGGCACTGCCCCAGAAGGCCTGTGTTGCAGTGCGCCATTGTGCCGCCTGATGGGACAGTTGGTTTGAGGCCACCTAGTCACTCAGCACCTGCACAGGGCCATTTCTTGGCTTCCTCTAGCATGGTGGACTGCACTTTTCAAAGGCTATCGACAGTGCAGTTGAGTTTCTTCTAGCTTCTCAAACTTTCAGGGCTGTTGCCAACCTGGGAACGTCTGTCAGCCGCCGTCTCTCCTTGCACCCTGCAGTGAGCCCTGCACTCACACTATATGCGCTTTCTACAGGGACCTTATATTTCAACTGAAGAGGCAGCTTTTAAAAGGGATGTATCTGCTCTGTCCTGACACTATGGAACTCAGTACAGAGGTCCCTCAAAAAACTAAAGACAGAGTTATTATAGAGCCCAGCGATACCACTCCTTGGTATGCACCGGAAGGAATTAGGCAGCGTACTATAGGCATACTGGATAGCCATGCTTATTGCAGCAAAATTCACCATAGTCAAGATATGGAAGGGCTGGGGATCTAGCTCAGCGGTCTAAGCGCCTGCCCAGCAAGCACAAAGTTGTGAGTTCAATCTCCGGTGCCGCAAAAAAAAAAAAAAAACATTCAACCCTTAAAAAACAAAACAAAACAAAACATATGGAACCAGCCTAGGCACCCATCCACAGAAAATGTGGTATACATACACAAGGGGATATTATTCAGCTCTAAAGAAGTAGGAAGTTATGTCATTTGCAGGAAAATGAATGAAACTGGAGATCATGTTGAACAAAATAAGTCAGACTCAGAAAGACAAGTATCATGTCTTTTTCCCAATATGTGGGAT
This sequence comes from Cuniculus paca, assembly GCA_004365215.1. Lineage (NCBI taxonomy): Eukaryota > Metazoa > Chordata > Mammalia > Rodentia > Cuniculidae > Cuniculus > Cuniculus paca. Next base: position 1,203 of record RJWT010018269.1, read on the forward strand.
TTTTTTTTTTCAAATGACATGAAAATACAAGGGAGACTATTATTAGAAAATAGGGCAGGGGATATAGCTCAGCAGCACAGCGCCTGGCTGGCAAGTACAAGGTTGTGAGTTCAATTCCCAGTACCAAATAAGGACAACAACAACAACAAAAAACAATCCCCCCAATATATGTAAAAAAACAAAAGGAATGTATTTAATAACTATTTTGTTTTACATGACCTCATGAGTCTGGTCATATTTTTTTTTTTTGGTAGCAGGAATTGAACTCATGACCTCGTGCTTGCCAGGCAGGCCCTGTGCCACTGAGCTACATCCCTGGCCCAGGAATATATTTATAAAAGCAGGACAAGAACCAAGTAAGGTAGTACATACCTGTAATCCCAGCAGTCTGGGAAGCTGAGGTAGAAGAATCACAAGTTGGAGTCCAGCCTGGGAAACTTAAATGACTTAGGAAGACCCTCGCTCAAAATAAAAAATAAAAAAGAGATGGGGTGGTAGCTCAGTGCAAAGGCCCAATCTGGGCAAGGTTCCTCCCACGTACTTGTTTCATCTGCTCTCCTTGAATGGCCAGATAAATCCCTCAGCCCCTTGGTCTATTTCCTGTCACTAAGAGCACCCATCTCAGAACATGGTAACAGGAATGGAAGATGAAAGGTTTCTGTCCTAATATAAATTGCTGGACATTATGGCAGTGGTATAGCCTGATCACTAGCCCCTCCCTCCCCTTCAGCCATGATTACAACTTCCTCCTCTGTGCGCCCCGCCAAAATGCTGAAATTCCCACGAGTCTGTTACACGTCATCAGTGCTCGCCCCAGGCACCTTTCCCTTCCGGTCAGGGATCATGTTAACCCCCCCCACCCCCTCCATACTCGGCAGAGGAAATAGCTCAGCCACACCCGTTGGGCATTCCTCTCCAAGTCCTAATCCCCCAATAAATTCCTCCCATGGATATCTCCTGCTTCTCTATTGCGCTGAAAAATCCTAACAGAAGACAGGGCAAAAACAGTTCCTAAAAGGTCCCTTTCAAGACGAAGGCACATAGAGACTGGAAACATGAGGAGGGGCAGTTGGGAAGAGGAAAGGGTAGAGAATTAGCATCTTTCAGCTCCTAATCGGTCTGGATCAGGAAGACTAACCAATGGAGAGTCACTTGCACCAAGAATTGGGCAGGAATGGCCATCTTTGGAATGGATAAAAATGAGAGTGGGCTTGGGACGTGGCTTGCCTGCTATGCCTGAGGTCCTGGGATCCATCCCTGGTACCACAAACAAAACAAAACAGAGAGGTGAGGGTGCTTCAGTGAACTCGAAATAGGATAGAAAGCCTCGCAGGGACCAGAGATGGGGTACAGAGAGCCCAATCCTGTCATTGTCATAGCCCAGGAAGGTTTATAATTATAATCCCAAGAAGAAATTATTGGAATTCTAGTCAGTTAATTCCAATCTACCACTTGCAGTGCAACCCATGGCGAGAAGAAAGACACTGAGACATTTATACAGTTGTGGGGAGCCAAGGGGTCCTAAGTCCAGCCAAGATGGTGGTTCTCTGGAACAAAGACCTCCACCCAGAGTCCTTCCCAGGTTTTATTAATTCTCCACACCTGGGGAGTGGGTCAGGGATGAGTGACAGTGAGAGTGGCAGGAAATAGGTGACTGCCATAACTACCAAGAGCAGGGCTAGGTAGGAGGTCTGAGATCACCTCACCTCTTCCATATGCAGAGGGCAGGGCAAGAAATGCAGAGAGTAATCTGCATAACAGCTGAGGTAGTAGCTAATAATTTGGGGTCGGTGCTTCAGCTCTGATGTACAATCCTTTTTGCCCTGGAAAGTCACAGCCTCTTCTCGAGGCTAGGTCCCAGCTGACAGTGTGGAGCACGGCTCTCCATCTTGACGGCTCGACCATGCATTTGGGGAGTCACTGGGCGAGGTAACACTGACCTATCTCCTTGCTTCAGAGATTACACATCAGCTCCTCAGCCAGCCCAATTTACATTGCTTAAAGCCAACTGAAGGGACAAAGAAATAGCCTAGCCAGCTCTGTACATAACAATACATGGAGATCGGGCTAAGATTATCCACAAAGGAGATGGCTCTTCTTTTCAAGGAGAGTCATCTCTGTGGTTCCCCACAATGGGGTGTGTGTGCACTGTTTCAGCCCTCAATTCTTGATCTGTTAGGCGCCAAAGGTTGGAGACACTATCTCTTTTTCCAGTCCTGCTTTGCTAAGAATGTAAGGAATGTGTACTTGCTGCCTTTTATCCCCCACTCTTTCTCACAAGCACTAGGTGTAGTAAATGGGGTTAAGGGAGGACATATCTTCCAGGAGAAAAACAGTTGCTGATCCTTGTCTTACACTTGGAGAAAATCCTGTAAATCATGAAGTATAAAAAAAAAAACCAAAAAACAAAAAAAACGCCTTCCTCAGCCAGGCACTGTGGTGCTCCTGTCAGCACCCTGGGAGGTCATGGCAGGGGGATCCCAAGATCTTACCCAACCTGGACAGCTTAGCAACTTAGACCCTGTCTCAAAATGAAAAACAAAGGAGGAGGGCTGGAGATATGGCTCAGTGCCAAGGTCCTGTGTTCAATTCCCTGTGTGTGTGTGTGCGCGCGCGCACACACACACACACACACACACACACACGTTTTCCTCACTTCAAGAGAATTCCAAGAAGGAAGTGTGGTATAGAACACTGACAAGAAGGTAGAACATTTAGGCGGCTTTCCCGAAAACGTGTTTTTTGTGGCGGGCAGGAGAGGAGCATTCCTCTGGTGTTCAGCGGCGAGCCCAGAGCGAAGGGCACCGCTGAGCACCGCAGGCCGCACAGCTCCGCATTGGCCTCCCCTGCCCGCGTGGCGCCGATCCTGTCAAGAGGGCAGCGCGGAGGCCGAGCCTCGAGTCCCTGGCTCTGCCAGGCCACACCGACCTTCCCCGTCCGAAGTTGGCCCCGCCCGGCCCCGCCCGCGAGGCCCCGCCTCCTCCCCGCCCCTTGGTTGGGGCACACCCATCGGCCGACTTGCAGGCCCGCCCCGAGGCCCCTTCCGCCGCCTCCGGCTCGCCCCAGCCTGACTCAGGCCGCGGAGAGATCGCCCCTTTCGGCTGTCTGCTCTCCGTTCTCAATCGGCCGTCCTGTTCTGCAGTCTCCAAGCCCGTGACAGCCCCCTGCCGCCGCGAGGTAGGTCCTCCGCACTATGCCAGCCCGAGTCCAGACAGACGTCCCTTTGGCCTGGGCAGCCCTTACCGCCCACGGCCTCGGGGGGCCTCCTGTGGATGCGGTCGGGAGCGTCTGCTGGCTTGGCTGCAGTGCTCCACTAGCGCCCCCGGACCTGGCCTGGCTAGCGGAGGCGGCGGCGCCGCCCTGCGCAGTTGGGCGCACCCCGAGGACGTCATCGCGCGGTGCTCCTCGCGCGGCACGCTGGGAGTCTGCGGTGGGGCGGGGACGCGCCAGCGCGACGGGTTCCTGCGGGTGCGTGACATCACCCCGGCGTGGCGCCCACGTCTTTTTCCGCGCCCTTCTTCCGCACAAGTGACCTCGTAGGGGGCTGGCCCAGCAAAACTTCCGTACAAGTAAAACAACCCTTGATTTTATATCCCCCAACCGACACCCCAAGATGGGCATCCCTGGCAGAGAGCGGTGCACCGGATGCCCCTCCAGAATGCCGGGAGACAGGGGAAGGCCTCGGTGATGCGCGGTACCAGCTGGAGCAGCGCGTGGCGGATGCCGCCGCGACAGGGTGCGGGGTCTGCCGCCCGCGGGACTCTGGAGACCAGGAGGCCGTGCCCTGGGGAGGAGGGACGCATCACCTGGCCTGGGCGCCTGAATGCACAGGGGTTGGCTGAAATGGAGCCAGGGCTCTAGCCTTTTGGCGGGGTTGCTATGGAAGCAGCCAGAGTGCCACCTGGGCGCGGGATAGCTGATGGGTCTCTGCCACAGTTCAGGTGCAGTTCGATAGTGTATAGGAGGAACTTTACAACCGGGCAGGCGCCCTTTGAGGGTAGTGGAAAGCCTGAAAAGTCACAAAGGAAATCTGAAAGTCCACTTGTAGACCGGTTGGATCAGTGGAATCAGTGTGGCCATTGAAAATGACCCTGTGGAGCTAGTAAATAAAGGTTGTTAGGACAGTTGTAAGAAGTTTACTTGTTAGTTTACCGGCTGCTATAGCAAAGTCGCCACAGATTTGCTGTCTTACGGTTCTTACCAGAGTCCAAATAAGTCTTGAGTTGAAATGAAGGTATTGGTGGGGCTGGTTCTTTCTGGAGGCGTCATAGGACAATCAGCTTCTGCCTTTTCCAGTGTCTAGAGGCAGCCTTCCCCATCTTCAGAGCCCTTTGTCGCTGCCACCCTCTTATTGTTTGTTTTTAATGCAAGGTCTCTGTAGTTCGTGCTGCCCTTCAACTCAGTATGTACCTCAGGCTGGCTGAAAACTCATGGCCATCCTCTTGTCTCAGTCTCCTGAATGCTGAGATTACAGCTGTACACCGCCAGGCCTGGTGGCACCTCTTACAAGGCCCCTCGTGATGACACTGGGTTCACCCAGAAAACTCAGGGTCATCTCCCCATCTCAGCATGCATCTTGAGTTGGCTGGAGCTCAGGACACCCAGAGGCTGCTCTTCACTGCTTATTCACTCCTCTTTCCTGTGTTCTCACTCCTTCTCAGGCCTGCCCAGCCTCTGCCAGAAACCCAGCAGCGCATTTTCCTGCATCATGGGAAAAAGTGGTGCTTACTTTGCACAGTTTGTCCCAAGCAACTGCAGGGCTCTGGCTGCGCACCCTCTAGGTGGGTGGGGTAGGCTCCCAGGAGCTCTCTGTGCCTGTGAGTCTCGCCTCTCTGTCTGGCCATCTGGGTTGTTAGGAACCTGCGACCTCTGCTAGTGACCCTGGCCCATCTGGAGGCACCCAGCAAATCAGGGCAATAAGCAAAGGCTGGCCCTCCCCCCAATTTTTCCCTAAGTGGAATAACCTTATACCTTGAAACCCAGAAGAACTGGCTCACTAGTCTGTCGTCTGGCTCCTGAGCCCCATCTGCACTGTGTGGTCCCCATGGCTGTGAAACTAGGTGAGGCCTGCAGTGACCTCTGAAACCTACCTCTTTGCCATCAGCTCCCTGCTAGCCGCCTCCCTTCAGGGCTGACTCTGTCCAGGCCTGTGCTCACCTTCTACCCTCCTCCCTTCTATGCCACAGTCTTCCTGTGACAGGGAAAACAACTCCCAAAGTGTTAGATGTCAGATGTGCCCAGTTGGTGTCTTCCCAATATTGAAGAAGGGATTTTGAGGCAAAGGAACTGACGAGTAGGAAAAGTTTACTGAAAGAAAGCTCCTGAGAGACAGGAGGGGCCCAGAAAGTAGGTTGCCATTGAGGTTCTTTATTCAAAGATATTTTATGCAGCAAAATCACAGTGTGGGCATAACATGGGTAGCTATGGGTCAAACCACAATAAACCTGTAGGAATATAAGTATAGCCTCTCAGCTAATATCAATCCATTAGGGAAGCAGGGCACACAGCAAGGTTGCACAGCCAGTGTCACCAACACAAGCTTATCTCTGACTTCTAACATAGATCACAGGGGTCCTGGAAAGGGGTGAGCAATGGACAAGAGTGTTCCGATTGCCCACTTATGCCTCCCATGCCCATCTGGGCCACTTGACCAGGTGGTGCTAATTACAGCGGCATCTTGAGCTGCTGCAGGCCTGGCCATCGTGGCTGCGCCTTGAGGCCTGGCTCCCTTCAGATGTCTCATCTTGGCAGTGACTCACTTGGGGGCCGATCCCTCCCTGGCCACCTGTTGATTTGCATCTGAGTGAGCTGTGTGATACTTCAGCCCTTACTGTTTAAGCCTGGTGAGGGCCGAGGCCTGGCACTGTGGGTGCTCACTCAGTGGTTGGGTGGAGGAGATGCCCTCCCTCTGCCAGCTTGTTTTGCATGTTTACGAGATCTGTCCTCTTGCCCATCTTTCCCTGCCAGTCACAACGTGCTAGAAATTATTTAACCATCTCTTTGCTGGTAGACATTCAGACTGTGTCTGGGTTTTGGGATTTACAGAATGCTCTGCAGACACAGTTTGAACCTTGTCCTGAGCCCACACGTGTATGTTCCTCTTGATGGCAGGTAGGTACATGCTGTTTCACACTGGCCAGATTGCTCTCCCAAAAGCCTCACAGCCCCCCCCCCAAAAAAAAAGGTATCTTTCCCTGGGACTGCCAGCATGGGCCGCGTTCACACCAAAACAGTGAAGAAGGTGGCCTGGGTCATCATTGAGAAGTACTACACGCGCCTGGGCAATGACTTCCATACCAACAAGCGCGTGTACGAGGAGATTGCCATCATCCCCAGCAAGAAGCTCTGCAACAAGATAGTAGGCTATGTCACACATCTGATGAAGCGGATTCAGAGAGGCCCTGTGTGGGGTATTTCCATCAAGCCACAGGAGGAGGAGAGAGAAAGGAGAGATAATTATGTCCCTGAGGTCTCATCCTTGGATCAGGAAATCATTGAAGTAGATCCTGACACTAAGGAAATGCTGAAGCTTTTGGACTTCGGCAGCCTCTCCAACCTGCAGGTCACGCAGCCTACTGTCGGGATGAATTTCAAAACATCAGGTGGAGCTGTTTGAATCTCTTTGCTACACTGTAATGTTTTCAATAAATTTGGGACAGTAGCAAAGAAAAAAAAAAAAGCCTCACAGGCCGCACCTGCCCCGCAGCGACCAGCAAATACCTCACATCCATTTCCATCACTTTGGCTTTCCGGGGGTTGGTCCTGTTACTTGTGTTCTGGGGAACTCCTGGAGCCTGGCTGCAGCTGTGAGTAGCAGAGGTGGCAGGGCCTCCAGCAGACAAAGTGAAAGTGAGACGGGTGGGAAGTGAGACTGGCAGGCTACAACTGGGCCCTCGCTGTACTTGAGGCCTCACCCTGAGCAGAAAGGGCAGCGGTAGCTTGGACGTTGGTTGGTAGGTAGGTGCCAGGTGAGCAGCTGATAACAGCCAGGGGCACCAGGCTGACCCAGCGTGCTTTTCTCAGGTCCCCTTCAGGCTCTTTTAATATGTGGTGGAGCATCCAGTCCAGCAGGGTGAGGGACCTGAAAAGGAAGGAGGGTAGGGTTCCGAGGAGCCTCTAGCCCACAGCCTGTACCTTCTTGGAGTGACCCAGTGGCCCTCTGTGCCCGCTTGGGATCTGAGGCTGACCTGGCTGCTGCCATCCACCCCTCCAGTGAGCCACATGGTTGTGGCTGGTGGGCACGCCCCTCCCCACCTGGTCACCAGCAGTCTGTCCTCAACCTGGGAAGGCTCCTTCCCACTCCTGGCTGGCCAGGCCTGTAGGTCCTCCTGAGCACAGAGGTAGTTGGTTTTGTGTGTTTTGGGGGCCATTACTGGTTTTCATGAGAGTTTTGAAATGTCAGTGGATTACAGAGACCAAGGAGCACCTTGATGTTCCCAGGGGATACAGTGGAGCCTGACCAAGGCCGAGGGTGGGTTTTAGCTGTCATGTCCATTTCCCACCCTTGTCCTTACCCTGCCATCATAGCAGGAGAGCTGGCCAACCTGAGCCCAGCACCCTGTGACCCTGGAGGATGACAGCAGGGACCCCTTTGGGTGTGACTTGGGCTGGATACGGGGCAGCTAGAGGCCCTCAGGTGGCCCCTCCCACTTCCCAGTGCCTCTGGAGATGCCCTGCAGGTGTGGGTGACACACCTGGCCCCCAGCCCCACCTGGTTTTGCTCACTCCCTGTGCACAGGGGCAGGCATGACTAGGTGCCTTCTTTCATGTGTGACTACCATGAATTAGCCTTGCCTTTGCCTCAGTTTCCCCTGGACATGTAAACACATCTATCCTCCTGGTTGGCACAAAGGGGCCTCCTCCCTGCTGTGGGCCCTGAACCAGAACTGGGAAGCAGGTCCCTCATCAAAGAGGTACCAGGCCAGGCAGGTGATGAACAGGAATGAGTTGGTCTCAGGAGATGCTCAGGGTTGTGTTGGCTTGTTGCCCCAACCTCTGTCGAGCTCAGCCAGCCCATCACTTCCAGGAGAGAAATGTGCTAGCCTTTCCACGGCTCTTGAAAGGCATTGGGCTTCTTCCCACACAGAGCCGATGGCATGGACACTTCTTCCAGGGTGTGTTCTGGGTGGCCACATGCTGCTACGGCTGGCCTGCTTGGTAGGTGCTCAGAAACCTGTGGGGCCATGTGTGGGTGGCTGTTCCTCAGATGTGACTTCTGTTTTCCCCCAGGGCAAGTGTGCTGTACCCTGGTCTCAGGGCCTCAGTAGCTATTATCCATGGTAGTGACTGTCTTGTGTATTCACATCCTATGCCTGTCCCTATGAGGTTTCAGGGCCTGAGACCTGGGCCTGTCCCAGCCTGGACAGCAAGGCCTCATGCTCCCCAGCCTGGCTAACAGGCTGCCCTTTCCTTGGTCTGGGCCTGGACCACCTCACATGGGGAGGACAGGGAGTGCCAGGCCCAGGATGGTTATGGAAGGAGAATGACTGCCCACAAATCAGCCCAAGTGCCCCATGCTGCCCAGCACCTCACCTTGCCCTGCTTCTAGACCATGAGGCTGGGGCTATGCAAGGAGGCTGCTGGGGGTGCAGTGGTGTGGGCTGTGATACTGCCTGCCAGCCTGGTCTGTATGTAGTATAGGACAGGCTGGGTGGACAGCAAGGGCTTTCACAGCCAGCCTGGGCTTTCTATTGGGGTCCCCAGACCACCCACACCCCATCCTTCTCAAGCAAAGAGGCAGGGACTCCCCAGGCCAAACTTTGCTGCCTGTGATGGAGCCAGGTCTCAGCATCCCCCATCGTTCCTGGAGCCAAAGTGGCCAGGGTCAAGGATGGAGGCAGAACAGGGCCTTCTCATACTGGGCCCCTGTCCTGTGTGATGAGAACATGTGACCTGCAGAGCTGTGAGAGTTTGCTAAGAGCTTTGTTCCCTCTGCCACCTTCCCAGACGACACCGTGTACCCACCATGAGTCTCGAGATCCGCTGTGAGCAGCTGACTGATGCCAGGTGGACCGAGCTCCTGCCACTGATCCAGCAGCACCAAGTGGTCAGGTACAGGCAGCTGGGCCTGCATGAAGTGTGTGGGGCAGGTTGGAGGGGCTCATCATGCTGCAGAATCTCAGTGTTCATGGCACATGGTGCAATGTGTTATTGTTAACGGTTGTTTTTCAACCCTTAAAAAATTTAAAAACCACTGGAACCTGGCACAATGGCACACACCTGTAATCCCAGCACTTGAGAGGCTGAGGCAGGAGGATCACTGTGATTTTGAGGCCTGCCTGGGCTACATAGTGAATTCAAGACCAGCCCGAACTGCATAGTGAGACCATCTCATAAAAACACATTAAAAACTACTGGGGATGTAGTTTAGGTGCAGAGCACTTGCCTGGCAGGCACAAGGCCCTGGGTTCCATCCCTGACACTGCAAAATTACACGTTTATGTTTATGTGGGTGTGTGCACATGTGCATGTGCTTATGTGAATGTGTGTATAGATGCATGTGTCTGTGCATATATATTTATACATGTGCCTAAGGGCATGTCTGCACACGTATGTTCATGTATTTGTGTGAGTGCGCACATGTTTATGTATGTATATGCATGTATATGTAAGTTTTATGTTTATGTGCGTTTGCGTCTGAATGCATGTTTACATGTGTATATGCACATGTATGTTTATATGGACACATGTATTTATATGCACCTGTGTGTATATATGCATCTGGGTTTATATGTATGTATGTATATATGCCGTTCCAGTGTATGCATATATGGATGCATGCTTTGTGTGTGTGTGTGTATTTGTACACATGCATCTGTAAATTGCATTTTATATGCCTGTGCATGCACGTGTTTATGTGCATGTGTATATATACATTTATATGTGCTTGTGTGTATACATGCATGTGTGTTTATGTACATGCACATACATGTACCTATCTAAAAACCACTGCCAGCTCCGCAGAGTGGCCTGGAGGCAGAAGGCAATGGCAGGGTCAGCTGTGCAGCTTGTGCTGGTGACAGGCAGCCTGGTTCCTGTTCCTCGGTCCCTCTCTTCCTCTGGGGACAGCAGCAGGAAGAGGCTTCAGGTTCCCGGTCAGCTGATGTGGAGGCCGTGCCTATTCCCGCCCAGCTCCGGCTGGGGTTGGAATCAGGACCTATTCTGGCCCCAGGTGCTCACAAGCAGGTGCCTCAGGCCTTGGGCAAGAAACAGTGCCTGTTCAGCTGTCTTTTCCCTTCTGTTGATTCTGTACTTGGTCTTTGTAGCTTTGCAGCAGTCAAGAAGGCCGTGTGGCATCCCCTCGGCCTCCACCAGCCTCCCCTGATGACAGTCTCATGACACACAGCCCAGCTGCTCCCAGACACCAACTCTGCTCCATGTCCTTTCCCTGCTCTGCAAGGGCCCCTGCGACCTGATTCTTGAGTCTGGATGTCCTGCTGTGTCCCTCTGGGCTTGTCTGGAGTCTTCTCATGATGGTCGCCCATTTCTGGGAGGAACATGGAGTCGCTGTGGTCCCGTCTGGCACGTTTTGTCCTGGGTGTGGGGTGGCACTGTGTGATCACCACAGCTGCTGGCTCCTCCCTGGTTGTGTCTCACAAGTGACCAGCATCCAGAGTGATGTGCTGAGACCTGGCTCAGTCCTGTTCTGCTCAGTTTTGGTGCTGGTTTCAGCCTCCTTGGTGGCTCCATCTGAGGTCATTATGGCAGTGTATTTTGTCATTTCTTCATTCTTTCCACTTTCTCAACCACCGTTCTTCTTTGATAAGAGCTGGCTTTCCTCCCACCTGCATTGGTTCACATACTCATGTGAATCAGAGTGGATTGGACGTACAGCCTGGTGCCGTCCACCATGCCCACTGGAAACTCTTTCCACCCCTGTGTGCTCTAGACCTGCTATCACTCTGATGCATTGTCATGGCCATCACCTGGCACAAGTGTGTCCCTCCCTGCAGACACACAGGACCTGTTCTAGGGAAAACAGAGAACATGACAACCCCACACTCACGCATTGTTGTGCTCTTGCGTTGCATTTTAAGTGTCATTGTTAGAGATCACCCTTTGGTCTACTGGGCTGCTGATGGGTTCTAGCCTGAGGTATGAGGGGGTCACTGGGCCTGAGACTGGCACCGACCCACTGTGACCCGGGGATCTGTCCTCAGGCTGGAGGACTGTGGCCTCACAGAGGAACGGTGCAGAGACATCAGCTCCGCGCTGCGAGCCAACCCCACCCTGACAGAGCTCAGTCTGAGCACCAACGAGCTGGGGGACACAGGTGTGCACCTGGTGCTGCAGGGCCTGCAGAGCCCCACGTGCAAGATCCAGAGTCTCAGGTGAGGCCTGGCGGAGCCTGCTAGGCAGCCAAGTGGGGTCAGAAGAGCTGCCAGGGGCTGAGGGTATCTGCAGGCATGGATGGCATCCTCAGGCACCCTTTTCTCCAAGCAGGGGCACAGAGGTGAGGTGGCTTCCATGTGGGGACAGGGTACCCCAGAGGGCCTTGTCCCAGGCCTTAGTCCCACCCAAGTAAGGGCCTGGCCTGCTGCCCCTTGGCCCATTCCTGCCTCAGCCTAGAGACTCAGGGTGCTGCTCAGAGGAGGGGGCACCATGTTCTGTGGGGTACTTCTTGGGGTCTGGTGGATGTGGGGGCCACTGAGGGTCTTGTGCTCCAGCCTGCCGTACTGTGGCCTGACGGAGACTGGCTGTGGGGTCCTGCCCAGCGTGCTGCCCTCCATGCCCACTCTGCGGGAGTTGCGCCTCAGCGGAAACTCATTGGGGGATGAGGGCCTACGGCTGCTCTCCAAGGGCCTCCTGGATGCCCAGTGCCACCTGGAAAAGCTGCAGTGAGTCTATGTCCTGAGGGGCTTCTGGGCTCCCTACCGCCCCACACGGCCCCCAGCTGGACACATACACAGCCTTGGCATTGTGGCAACCAGAGCTCTGAGGGGTGCGTGGGGTCCTAGGACCCTTGTGGTGTCCCTTCCCTGGGTTCTGGGTGTCCCCTTGGCAAGGGGCTGCCAGCTGAGCCTGTATGACTCGGGACACCAGGGTGACACAGCCCGGCACAGGCGCCCGGCTGGGTGTACAGGAGTCCTAGGCGGAGCGGGGCTCTCAGAGTGTTCCCTGAATGACTGTCCGGTGTGCCTGGAGGCCCTGGGTGCTCCGTCTCCGACCTTCAGCCCTGGCTTGAGGCAGGGGAGGGGGAGGCCGAGGAGGGGTGGGTGAGGAGGCCGCTGCAGAGCTCGCACCTCCCTGGCTCCCTGAGACCCTGTCTGCCCCTAGACTGGACTACTGCAACCTCTCAGATGGCAGCTGCGAGCCTCTGGCCTCCATGCTGAAGGCCAAGGCCAACATCAAGGAGCTGGTTATGAACAATAATGACATCCATGAGGCGGGCATCCGCACACTCCTCAGAGGCCTGAAGGACTCTGCGTGTCCACTGGAGACACTCTGGTATGTGCCGGGCTGCAGGGACACAGGGCTGGGGCTGGGGCTCAGGGTCCCTCTCAGACATGGCACTGTCTCTAGGCTGGAGAACTGTGGTGTCACGGCAGCCACATGCAAGGATCTGTGTGATGTTGTGGCCGCCAAGCCCTCCCTGCAGGAGCTGGACCTGGGCAACAACAGGCTGGGTGATGCAGGCCTCGCAGTGCTGTGCTCACAGCTGCTGCACCCCAGCTGTGGGCTCAGGAAGCTGTGGTGAGTTGGCACCCAGACCGGGTGGTGGCAGCAGTGTACCCAGTCTTGCTTTGGGCCTTCCTCAGAGAATGTTGATGTCCTGCAGGCTCTGGGAGTGTGACATCACCGCCGAGGGCTGCAGGGACCTATGCCAAGTCCTCAGGGCCAAGCAGAGCCTGAAGGCACTCAGCTTGATGCTCAATGGGCTGGGCGACGAGGGCGCCCGGCTGCTGTGCGAGGCTCTGCGGGAGCCCACCTGCCAACTGGAGTGTCTGTGGTGAGGGCGAGGGGCTGGGCTGGGGGCCAGGACCCACACAGAGACTGTCGGGTGTTGGGTCACTGCAGCGTGCAGTGCAGCGTGGGGAGGAGCTGGGGGCCCTGTAGGGGTGGGTCTGGTGAGTCCTGAAGACAGGGTGCTGGAGGGAGTTTCAGTTCCAGCCCAGGCCAGCGAGGCCCTCCCGACTGTCCTGCAGGGTTAAGGAATGCAGCTTCACAGCTGCCTGCTGCCCCCACTTCCGGGAGGTGCTGGCCCAGAACAAGTTTCTCACGGAGCTGCTGTTGAGTGAGAACAAGCTGGGTGACACTGGTGTGCAGGAACTGTGTCAGGCCCTGGGCCAGCCAGGCTCCGTGCTGCAGGTGCTCGGGTGAGTGTGTGCATGCGAGTTCCAGCTGAGAGCTCACAGATCCTGAGGTCTTCACGGACGGATGGGTTGGCAGCTGGGAGGGAGGGGATGTCGGAGCCCTGGGAGGGTGGCTTCTGGTCCACCCACTTTGCTGAGCATGTTCTAGCAGCTTCCCTAGAGAAAGCTTCTGTAGCACTGTGGCCTGTGGCGCCCATCACTTAGCAGGAGTGGAGGTCTGGGCCTCCCCTCCGCTGTTGTTCTCTGGCTCCAGGGAGGGCTCCGTTGTCCTTGATTCGTGCTGTTTCCCCAGCAGCTTTTACAGGTCCGGCCCTCTGTCTCGGGCTGGGTGTGCTTCACCTTGTGTGGGCCTTGGTTCTGAGTAGTGTGCTTTTTTTTTTTTTTTTTTTTTTGAGTAGTGTGCTTTTTGTCTTTTCTCTCTTCTGGAGGGCCCAAGACTCTGCCCTTGGGTCTCAGGGGCTGGTCCTACAGTGTGCACTTCTCCCTACTTTTTCCTTTTCTAGTTTTCGTTTCTAGGTTTGGAGCTTCTCATTTTCCAACCAGTCTCCCAAGCCTTTTCTTTCTGCTCTTGGATATTTGTTCTTTGCTGTTGTCAGTCTGTGGCTCCTGTAGGTGGCTCTGCTTGGTGCTGGCATCCTGGGCATTGGGAAGGGTTGGACTGGGCAGCTTGCAGCACAGCCGGGCAGTGTCCTGCCCAGGGGTCATGGTCCTGGCTGCCAAGGCTGCGGAACCCTCACAGCCAGGTGGGAGCGCAGAAGGGTGGGCCACCACTACTCTTGAAAGGGGTCCTAGCTCCCACCCCCATCTTGGAGATAGAGCAGATGTGGCTGTGCACCACTATCTGGCACCAGGACTGCCTTGGGCCGGCCCTTGTGGGAGTGGGTGCTGGGCCTGCCCGCCCCTCACACCTCCCCTGCATTGTCCCTTTGCCTTAGCCCAGACAGGCTCTGGTTGTGGGGGAAGCAAGGTGTGGCATATCCACTCCTTCCCTGTCTTTGCAGAGATGTTGCCTGGGGCTATGAAGGGACTGTGAAGGGACCAAGAGACAGGCTGGACTGAAGAGCAGGCCCCTGTGGTCCTGACTTGCCACAGGCAGGCATATTTCAGGGTTTGCGGCATCATGGGTATGGGCTTTCAGCAACCCACCGTGTGGTGGGAGCACAGGCCGTCAGCTGGTCTTCTCGTCCTGACCCTGCACAGGTTGGGGGACTGTAACTTGACCAACAGAAGCTGCAGCAACCTGGCCTCGGTCCTGCTGGCCTGCCACAGCCTGCGGGAGCTGGACCTCAGCAACAATGGCCTGGGAGACTCCGGTGTCCTACAGCTGGCAGAGAGCCTCCGGCAGCCAGCCTGTACCCTGGAATGCCTGCTGTGAGTGGTGTGGGCTCCTGGGGCGTGGTGGGGGGACCTGAGGGCGGCAGGTGTGGAAACAGGCACTCCCTCCTGCCTGCAGCCTGTTCGATATCTACCTGAGCGATGAGCTGAGAGACCAACTGGAGGCTGTGGAGAAGGAGAGGCCGCCCCTGAGGATCATCTCCTGAGGCCCCCTCATGCAGGCTCGTCTGGTGGAATCTGCTCTCTGCACGTGACCAGCTCCCTGGGCTCCCTCTGCAGGTGTCCTGGCTGTGACTGGATAGAGGCAATTGTGCAACCTGTTTCTTTGTGTAGTTATTAAAGGGCTCTGTTGGCAGGCAGGATCCTGTCTTTTCCTGTGGTCCCTGCACAGCTCAGTGCACGATCTCCCGCATAACACATCAGCAGCTGCCAGGGACCAGCTGTGGCGCCTACAAGGCCTGCGGGCAACCTGTTGCCTTGGCTGCTGCTGCCCCTGGATGGAAGTCTGTGTCCTGCCCACTCTGGGCAGTGCCCAGTGTGACCACAGAGGACACTTCAGCATGCTGAGACCTCACAGGATTTGGGCAGCCCATGGTGGGTCACATGCTGAGTAAGTGTGAGGCCTGGGTGCACCTGTGCCCACACACATAATCCCAAGACCACAAAACACTTAGTATAGGGGCCGGGGATTTAGCTCAGCAGTGTAAGCACCTGCCAAGCAAGCGCAAGGTTGTGAGTTCGATCCTCCGTACCTAAGTAAATAAAAATTTAAAAGAATTAATCCTTAGTATAAAACCCCTACATTCACAATCCCTAAAGATAAAATCTCAAAAGAGTTGAAATCCGGAAACCTGAAATCTCCAAAATAGCACTCTCTGAAAAGTAAGGCTGAGGCTAAAGAGCACAGTTCTAGCGTATGCGTGTCCAAACTTTTGGCTTGCCAGCGCCACACTGAGTGAAGAGGGACTGTCTTGGGCCACACAGAACATATACAACATAGCTAATATATGGGCCTAACAACACTTCCTTTATTCTTAAATTTTTTTTATTATAACTTTAAAAAAAGAGGATGATATAAGCTAGCATAGGGGTTTGACTCCATCTAATGATTGTGGCCACGTGACAGGGCAACTATGAAGTTTGAAAATGTTATCCAATAGCCACAAGCAGAAGAGTGAAACTAGATCCCTGTCTCAGTGGTTAGAAACATCTACTCAAAGTGGATTAAAGGCCTGACTGTAAGACCTGGAGTCAGGGACCACTAGAAGAAAGCTTAAAGACATTGGATATTGGAGATCCTTGCCCTGGTGCATTATTTGGGGCCACTTCAGTGGGTCCCTGGGCTCCTGCCTGGAATTATGGCCCAAGGTGGGGAATGAAGGAAGAGCAAGAGACAAAAAAGGGTGCAGCAGGGATCTGGGAAGACTGGTTGCTCACTGGCAACAAAAGGCCACAAGGCACCCAAAGCCTTAGAATTTAGTTGTTACATCTGAGTCGGGGACAATGGGTAAAGGGCAGTGGGCGTTTCCAGGAACAGTAATGGTGACTACTACGGTAGGTTAGTAAGAATATAGCATTTTTGCGAGGATGAGGAAACAGGAGGGCAATGTGGAAGATCTAGTTTCCCCAGGTGCCTTATCTTCAGCAGGTTTATCTGCCCTGTGAGCAACACAGCAGTCATTAGCCTGAGGGCTTCCAGCTGTGACCAGAAAAGACCAGGGAGCCTTCCCCATTCCAATCTGACTCAAAGGGTAGGAAGAGACAAGCTTGGATGTCCCCTAGACTAATTCGTGGTCCCCAACAATTGCAACAGGCAAGGAGTTTTTGGGTATGACCCCAAAAGCACAGGAAATAGCAAAAATAGACAAACAGGATTATACCAAACTAAAAAGCTGTACAGTAAAGAAAACAATCAGTGAAGATTTAACTATGGGATAGGGGAATAGTTGCAAACTATGCACCTGATGGGGTTATAATCGAATACTGACAGGACTCAGGGCTGGGGATCTAGTTCAGTGGCCTAAGTGCCTGCCTGACAAGTGCGAGGTTATGAGTTCAATCCCCAGTGCCATTAAAAAAAACAAAAAAACAAAAACTGACGGGACTCAAAAAAGCTCAACAGCAAAAACATGACTTACACATGGTCAACAGGTGTATGAAATGTGTTCAGTGTCACTACTGTACCGGGATCACAGTTCACAACAGGTGTTACCTCACCAGAGCAAGAATGACCATTGTCCATAAGACAAGAGATAAGTGTGGGGGCTGGGGATTTAGCTCAGTGGTCTAAGCGGCTGCCTGGCAAGCATGAGATCTTGAGTTCAATCCCCGGTGCCGCAAAAAGTAAGTGTGGGCCAGGGTGAGGAGAAAAGGGAACCCCTGTACACTGTTGGTGGGAGTGCAAATTAGTGCAGGCATTTTGGAAAACAGTATGATAGCTATTCTTCAGACAAGTATAAATAGATGTACCATAGGACTCTGCAATCCCATGCTGAGTATGTATCCAAAGGAAATGAAATCAGTATGTTGAAAAGAGGCCTATACTCTTTATAGCCAAGAAGTGGAAACAAGCTAACTGTCCATCAACTGACAAACGGAAACAAAAGTGGTAAATACACACAATGGAGTGTTAGTCACAAGCAGTGAAATCCTGTCAGGGGCAACATGGACAGACCTGCAGATCACTGTTAAGTGGAATAAACTGACCGGGCGCTGCCTGATCTCACCCGTAGAACCTAGAACAGTTGTCCTCAGCAGCTGGGAGGAGAATGGTGGTTCCCAGAGACCAGAGGCATGGGGCTGAGGGTAGAGTTTGCCAATAACTAAGCTGTAGTTAGGGGAGTAAGTTCTGCAGTGCTGCTGCACAGGAGGGAAATAGAGATGATGCCAGTGTACTCACATGCTGAGCTGCAGGAAAGGTTTGTGAGTGCTCTTCCCACAAACAAATGAAAAAAAGAAATAGCTGAACCTGCCCTGATTTCCACATTACATATGAATATGTGTGTCAAAATATTACAGGGTTGGGCCAGGGATCTAGCTCAGTGGCCTAAGTGCCTGCCTGGCAAGTGCGAGGTCGTGTGTTCAATCCCTGGTGCCG
>RJWT010018270.1:0-18940 GCA_004365215.1 Cuniculus paca
TTTTTTTTTTTTTTTTTTTTTTTTTGCGGCACCGGAGATTGAACTCACAACCTTGCACTTGCCAGGCAGGCGCTTAGGCCACTGAGCTAGACCTGGCCCTTGTTTGCCTAAATTCTTATCATGAAACCTCTGCTCACTACTAGTTTGTGACCCTGCAAACTACTTAATCCAGTATTTTGCTAATTGGGGATGTTAATGGGACCTACACATAGGATTTTTATTACTTTCCATTTTACTACTGGTTCATATTTTACCCAGGACACAGCTATGGCTCTAAGAACCAGAGGTCTAATTGTGATACATACTCTATGATAGCTACTTCCTGATGAGTCAAGTACTACAAAAAAGTCGCCAGAGACCCAACATGAACAACTAAGAACAAAGTGCCAAGTGTCTTTTCCAAATCCTGTGGCGTGATCCATTGAAAATGGATATAAAATTAAGGAATAAAACATGGGATGTGAGAACACACAAGAATCACAATGATGTCTAGATCTACTTAAAGCAGTTATATAAAACAACCTTTTATAGTCTTTTTTTTTTTTACTTGTTCATAGTTGATGTAGGCATCTGTATCTTTTCCCTGCACTAAATAGTGCATCTTCATAGGTATAGTGCATCTTTGAAGTCCCCTTCAATTCTTGACTCTTCTCATTCATTCATTCATTCATTCATTCATTCATTCATTCATGTCAAGTATTACCCAAGCATAGGGAAAACAAAAAGAAATGTTTTCTTGAAAACTTCTAATCTAGAGAGAAAAGGTCATGTTGACAGATAATATGACAAGAATTCAAACCAAGGTATATACAAAATGGTATGGGAAAACAGACAAAATACCAAATGATTCTGCCTAGGGGAAGAGCAAGAGTTCATGGAGGAGGTAACCTTTAAACTCAGTTTTGAAGAGCGAATAGCAGTTCAGGGAAGAAAATTTCAAAAGCAAGAATACACAAAAAGAATACAGAACACTCAACGAATAGAGAGGAGTTTAATCTCACCCCATCTGATGGTGATTAGAGAACAAGGGCAGCAAATGACATATAAAATTTGGGTGGGGGCACCCAGATAAGAAGCCACATATTACAGGATTGACTTTGTTCTGTAGGTAATGAGAATCCTATGGTTATTTTATTGCTGTATTTTGTAACTTGTATAAAAATACAAAGGAGTTATATAAATATCATTAATAAATGGTGGCTATTATTATACTTTACTTTTCAGCAAAGAGATACCACTACACAATTCACTATAAGCTATTTTCCCATTACATGAGTGTCTCTTTTCTCCAATTGCTCTCAGAGATGCTAAAAAGGAAGGATATATCTTATACTTACTTTACGGCAATCAGAATACTGTTCGGAAATCTGTGCTTAGAATTTTTCAAAAATGGTGACTGCTCAATAAGTAGTGATAAGTAGAGTTATGATATGACAACAGTAATACTTTGCGGCAGTCAAGGAAAGCTTATTAGCAATTCTAAAGTCACACTTTTTGTTTGTTGAGTGTACCTCTCACTTTCACTACAGCCTTTTATTGCTCATTATGAAAGGAATGTCTCATTAATTTACATCTTAGAGTCCCCTACCATAAAACCTGAGAGCCTTAACATTATTATTTTGAAGTATTAGACTTTTGGAATATCTTTCTTGGATGATACCCAAGCTCAATGAATCACATGACCTAAGTGGGTGATGCACTGCTATGTGTAAAGTTGCCTTCAAGCTTTTAAGAATGGGCTATAGAAGACTCAGAAAAAATGAAGACAGAAGTGAGATGCATGTTTTCTATCTAGTTTCAAGTGTAATTAAATGGGTAGGCTTTAAAATTCAATGAGGTCTTTTATCAATTATTTCATCATTAATCTTTGCTTTAAAGATGTTTGAAACCATGTATGTTTTCTCCTGTTTTGTGATCACACATGTTGTAGAAGAGGAAAAAGCATTTTTAAAAATATATTCTCTTTTATTAAATAAAATATGTAACATCATACTTATTCAGAACCAGCTGTAAATGAGTATGTGCTAAGCAAATTGAGTGCCGCAATTTTTGTAAAGCTGTTCACATGAATAAACACTATCGATGAGATATATATATATATTTTTTTTTTTTTAAAGGAGAAAAGGTTTATTTCAGTTCACAGTTTGTAGCAGTTTCAGTCCATAGTCCGCTGGCTCCAAGGCAGGGTGGCAGGACACAGGAGCATTACAAAGGAGAAAGGTTCAGGGAAAAGCAGGGTAAGCAGAAAGCAGCAAGCAGGAAACAATAGCAGTAGCAGAAGCAGCAAGCAGCAGTAGTAGAAAAAAATATATTCTTTATATATAGAACACTGTTGAAACACTGCTAAAAGGGATTGCAGAAAGTTTCAGTAGTCTTTGGCTCTACTTCACTCTTTTTCCTCCTCTTCCTTCCCTTCCCCTCCCCCTGCTCTTCCTTGGCACGAGTACCTGTGTGTGTGTGTGTAGGGCAGTACTATTAATCCAGGGCCTTCACACTGAGCTACATTCCTGATGTTTTGTTTTTTAATTTTGATAGAGGGTCTCAATAAGTCACTAAGTTAACTAGGATGAGTTCTACTTTGATCCTTCTGCCTCAGTATTTTTAACTTAGTCACTGTCTAATGTAAGCACGATGACACTAGGAATTGCACCTGTTTTAGTATTACATAATACAATTAATTTTTCCTCATTATAAGTTGTGGTCATCCATCATCCAAACGCTTTGCTACAAATGAAGCACTAACCCTAAATACAGAAAGTAGAGAAAATAAAAATGCACTGTTCTTCTGATGAAAGACCTTGATTTTCCCCTACAACAAAATTTTTCCAAATTTTAGACAAAATATGAGAAGCAGTAAAACGATTTTATTACATAAATCTGGATATGATTAGGCAAAAATGAAAAGAAAGGCACAAAGTGGACATTTTAGCCTCAAATCTTTAAGCATTACATATGGCAGTACTAGCGATTGACTTTAGGGCCTTCACACTAGGTTATATTCCCAGCTGTCTTTAATTTTTTTTTTTTTAAACAGGATCTACTTAAGTCACTAAATTGCCCAGGATGGGCTTGAATTTGGAATCCTTCTGCCTCAGTCTCACAGAACTGTACCACAGAGAATCAATGAAATCATTTAATACTATAATTATTTTTAGTAATTTAAAAATAAAACTTCATGAAGCAGATAATTCAGAGAGAAAATTATTCTTTTGAAAAATAATTATATGATTTAAAGAGATATAACAAAGGCCTGCTCTGAAAGAGGAGAAAGCTCTTAGAACATATTGGTTGTTTTGTACCAAGGGCAAACTTATTTTGAACATATAATACTTATATTTTTTTCCTCTTATCACAGAAGCAGGAATAAACACATTCCAGCCCTCAATATGACTATTTGTGCTTTGGGGATAAAGGGAACTTTGCACCCTTATTTATTGCTTCTTCTTATTTCTGTACAATAACCCCATTCAGGAAAATAAAAGGCACATTTGTTTTACTGATTCCTTCTAAGCACATTATAAAGGGCAAGATATCTGTCAGAAAAATCTGTACTTGAACTATTAGACTATAGGAGGGCTGACAAATCCCTTATAAAGCACGGGAGGTCAGACCTAACCACCTGGGCTAGTTTCCACCACGATCTGGAATAAGGGCAGCTGGTGGTTTTTGAGACATTAATAGAGCAGGATGATGGGAAAGCGACTCCATACTTGACATTTCATACTGTGTGCATGCAAATAAGTTCAATATATATGATTGCTAACCCCATTGACAGTGTTATAGTTTAGATAGAGAACATCTCCCAAAGGCTTCATGCGCTCACAGGCAGAGCTTCTGGAAGGTGACTGGACAACGGAGGCATTATAGCCAACTTGCTGATAGAAAGTAGTCTGGGGCCAGGGATTTAGCCCAGCGGTTTAAGTGTTTGCCTGGTAAGTATGAAGTCATGAATTTGATCCCCGGTACCAACAACAAAAAAAAAAAGTGTGGAAAGTACCATCTGGTCAGAAGAGGCAGGTCACTGAGGGTGTGACCTGGAAGGGTATAACTTTTCCTCCTCAGCCCCTCCCTTTTCTCTTCCTGGTCATTGTGATATAAGGAGTTTTTTCTCTGCCAGACCCTTGCACCATGCCTTTTTCTGTTTGGAGTCTCCAACCATGGATGGATACTTCTAAAACTGTGATTCAAAATAAACCTCTCCTTCTTTAGATTGTGGGTGCCAGGTATTGTGCCTCAACCATGATAATGGTGACTACGATTTAGTTAGAGAAGTGAAGGCTCAAAGGTAGAAAAGACTGAAGCAAGGAACAGTGAAAAAGAGAACTAAATTGCATTACCATTTCTTCACATGCTATTACATATTTCTTCTTAAAGCAAGGAAATTAAAAAATTTGACAATACATCATTTGTATAACTTTTGTTCAATAATTGCAACTATCTTTTCCAAGCTCTATTTTTTTATGTGTTATGAACATGAAAACAAGCTACCAAAAAAAATCAAGCACAGAAAACAAAATGCTCAATTCTGAAATACACTTTCTTGTAATGGGAGAGTCTCCCACTGGACTGAGAATTTTTTCAATTATTCAGTCCATATTTACTGCATAAGCATATGCTCCCTTAGTGAAGTAGGAATTAGGTAGACATTAGGGATGAGCATGAGAGTAGACATAATAAAAACTGAAGTCAAGTGTCTTGTGTGCAAGGAGCTTTTGAGTCTTTCTAAGCTAGGTCAAGCCTAAGAGCAGAATTAAAAGGGAAAATCTGGCAGACAACTCTTTCAATGAATACTCAACTATCAAACAACCTGGTTTTCCTCTTTAAGGAAAGAAGAAACTGCTTTCACCAGCACACCAAATAGAACTTTCCCATGCTGTTTCATGACGGGCTGTTCTCCAATTTCTGTAACAGTCACCCTAATTATTAATACACTAAAGTTTCATTTTGTAGTGTAGTCTTCTAAGTGAAACTACCTCTTTATGTGGTTCTATTGGTTTCTTAGTAACATAATTCCCATGGATGTTATTCATATTGGAGGTTCTTCCCACTAAATTTTATTTCAAGTTATTCTAGCACATTTTATTTCATTTTATTACGGTAATTTTAGGTTGAAGAAAGTATTTCAAGATGCATTACATAGAACTGAAACAAGGAATACTACTTGAACTCTACGGATGATAAAACTATTCCAGAATAGTTCTATGAGTTTCAATAAAATATACAATTTGTTAACCCTGCAAGGCAGGTTACCATTTCACTGTTTTACCAACCTAGAGTATTTGTGCAGTGTTTAGCCTTAAATAGGTGATCGATCAATGCTTATACACTTAAGTAAACTATGTGATGGGCAGCAAGTTGGAAATACTATAGGTTCTGAATGCTGCTGCTGTGTGGACAGATTATGGTTATTAAAATTGTCTTCCTGAATTTTATGAGTAATATGAGAAATTATCATATATGAGATACTTTATAAATATCTTTTTTGAAACCAAATAACCACCTTGGAAAGTAGATATCTTATTTGATAAATTAGGGAAGCAAGGCTTAGAAAAATTAAGATTGCACCCATGCAAAAAGTGGGAGATCTAGGATTAAGTTCTGTTCATTCGGATCTTTCTACCACACACCCACATACCTATGGGCAATGTTTTATGTAACTATTTCTTGAAGTTACATTAAGAGATCAAAAAAATTCTGTCAGGCCAGATCATTTGGATTCCTTCTATAGCACACCCATGGATCTGTTGGTGATATTTTATGTAACCGTTCCTTGAAATTATGATAAGAAATAAAATCCATTCTCTAGGAAGTATATATTTCTTTACTGGCTTCTGTTAAAAAAAAATCACTTCCATTCTGACTAGGACATATATGATAAAAGCACCAAAGATGACATTTTGAATTTATAACCACATCACTGTCAGCTCGGCTAATGTGAGAAACTGACCCACCCTGGTCTCTCAACAGAAAGACCAGAGGATGCTTCCGTGTCCAGAAGACAGAGTTATGCAAACCCTAACATCTGTGGCAAGTGACCATCACTTGTAGGAAGCCCCACAAACAACTCTTTTTAGACAGAAAGTCACTGTCATACCTTCTGGATTGTTTCTGACTTGTGGAAGCAAAAAGCTGTGATACTGATACACAAAAAGGATCTTATATTAATTAGAATTCAGACTCAGATTGAGGATTTTTTTTTTAATCAGACTCATCCCCTTGTGAAGAACTAGAAAAGCTGGGTAAATACAAACGAGATTTTTCTTTTTCTAAAGGTATTTTGAGAAAGCAAGATCCTAAAGAAAGTTACAAAGGAATATGTTCATATCCTACTTTTTCCCAAGTTAGAAGCCCTTTCAGAGGCTGAGCAGTCATGAAGAAATCAACAGCGAAGAAGCAGAACGGCTGTGAAAGAGCTTGGAGGAGTCCAGTGATACTGAAAAAATAAAAACTGGAGTTCAGAGTCCTCAAAGGGAGAGCCTTTGAAAATACCTCAGGCTTTTAGTTGGTACACAGAAAGGGTCAACCTGGGAGTAAAAATGAACCTGAAATAGACTAAGCCAAACAAAAACAGAAAGTATTTGAAATCATCTCAATTCCTTATTCAGATTAAAGGGCTCTGCTTTCAGCCTACCTAACAGAAGAGTAAATCTTTTATGAAAGTAACAAAATCCGTCTGAATCTAAAATTTTTTCCTATAAACAAAGACAGCATCCCATTCAAAATTTTTGGGCATACTATGAAACAAGAATAAGAAAAAGATAGGACAAATAATATCTACATATGATTCAAATATTGGAGCTGTCAGGTACAAACTGTAGAATTTCACTAAAGAAGCATAATCTATAAGAATCAAGTGAAAATTCTAGAAGTTAAAGGTATGACTTAAACAATTGAAATCTTAAAAACCAGTTATGATAAAATTAAAACTCAAGAAATTTAGGAATAAATTTAAAAATACAAGACTTGTATGCTGAAAATTAAAAATTAAACACCAAAATAAATGCTGATAAACTCCACATTCGTAAGATTGAAAAATTTCAATATTTTAAGATGCCAATTCTTTCCAAACTGATAAATAGATTCAATAAAATTCCAATCAAAATCCTTTCAGTCTTTTTTCAGAAACTGAAATATCAATTCTAAGGTGAATATTAGAATGCAAATGAGAGAACAGTTAAAATTTTTGAGAAAACTAAGATGCTATTCATTCTCTGATTTCAAGATTTAGAAAATTACAATATGCAATACAGTGTGGCAGTGACTTAAGGATACACATATACTTATCAACTGAACTACACAGAATAAAGAGTTAGGAAATCAGCTGATTTTTTGCAAAGGTTCCAAAGTCATTCGACAAAGGAAAGGATGATATTTTCAATAAATTCGCTAATTGGATTCCTATTTTTGAAAAATACAAACATCAACCCATCATATACTACGCAGAAAAATTAAGTAGCTCATAAAGCATGAATGAAGTACCTTCAACCCTCTATATCATACATTCTGCATTCACAGATCCAACCAATTTGGGGAAGAATGCTTTCTTCTTTTAAATAGTGCCTGCACTGATCATACAGACTTTTTTCCTGACATTATTCTCTAAACAATATGTTATAACAACTATACATCGCATTTACATTGCATTGGTTATTAGCTAGAGATGATTTAAAGTACATAGGAAGATATACGCAGGTTACATGCCAATACATCATTTTATAGAAGAGGTGTGAACATCTACACATTTTGAAATCTCAGGAGTGTTCTGATAGCAATCGACAGATACCAAGGAATGTCTGTAGACTATGAGTATAAAAAGTATTTTATGAATAGTTTTATAATGAACTGGAATATTTGGATAAGTGGATAAATTCCTTTAAAAATACAACTTACAAAGTTGGTCTTCAAAAGATACTATCAAGAAAATGAGACAGTCCACAAATTGGAAAAAATATGCATAACATTACTGACAAAAAAGTATTTACATAATATGTGAATAACTCCTGCAACTCTACTAAAACCAACAACTCAGTTTAAAAATAAGGAAACATTTTGAACAGAGATGTCACAAAGATAATACCACACTCAAACGGTTCAAACTGGAGTGAAAATACCAAACACTGGCATGTGATAGACCTAACAAGTCAGGTGTGGTGGCATGAACCTGTAATCCCAGCACTTTGGGAGCCTGAGGTAGGAAGATGGCAAGTTCCAGTCCAGTGCTGGTAATTCAGCAACTGATGTAGCTAGCTCAATTCCAAAGGTCTAGGTTCTATGCCCAGTACTGGCTGCGGGGTAGAAGAAAAGACCTGTCATCTTTTTAAACTAAAGAGCTTGTTCGGAGGTTCTAGCAGGGAAATTCAGCTACTCCTATACCCTAGACCAAGGAAACGGTCCTCTTCTTATCAGGCATGGTGTCCCTAAAGAGGGAAGCACATGAAGCAATGAGGGAAGAGGGGAACACCCACCTAGCCAGACAGACCAACCAGATCCAATCTGGCAATCAATCTGGTGACAGATGTTGCAGCCAGATCACCTTCACACCCTAAACTAGTGGGAAAATGTCTGCAGAGTACAAGTAGATAGTGGGAATATTATGGGAATTACTGGTTTATGCTCTCAGTTCTTTTTCCAATAAAGAATATGACAAAGCTATTAATTAAGGAGGAAGCTGGTGATTTGAGGAGTGGAAAGAATGGGATACATATTTGGTTGAGAGCCCAAGAGAGTAAAATAGGAAAAAGAGTAGTAGGGCTGATCAGTGTGGTGAATTAATTTAGGGGTAAGGTCACATTAGTTCACTCAATTACTAATCTACTGAGGATAAATACATAAAGAGATACACGGACTCATCCATGGTTTGAGTTTTGTCAAATGCTCTAAGTCGGATGTTAAGTATACCGGCATAGAAGTGTTTTAAACACTACTACTTCTCCATATATAGAAGGAGGGGAGGGAACGAGGAAGGGAAAGAGCAGCAAGCACTATGCTAGAGCAAGTTACAATGTGACTTGAAGGGATCCCTCAGTTTAAGCTTGAGTGGGTATGAAATATGGCAACTAAATAGGAGAAAGGTTAACGTATAAACATCTAATAAAGCTTACTCCTTTCTTCCATACATTCATTTTGAAGTCTAACAACTGTGTACCTATCTTCCAAATCCTCTTTCCAGGCTTATTACAACTTTCCTCAGAACTTCTCTTTCACAAGGTTCCTATAATCTACCATTATGATTTTCCTATTTCTTGCCCATTTCTGAACACTCTAGGTTGATCTGAAAATGGTCAATGTTGCCCAAATATTACCCTTGGCTTTTCCATAAACTTGCCATGACACTCCTCAGGCCACAATATTTTTAGTTTTTACAACATCAAGACCAACAAAAAGTTTTACAGTAAACGAGTAAAATGCTCCTCTTTGCCTACTCTGTTCAAATTAATTCCTTTTTATTCCTAGCTCCCCTGTTTCTCTCAGTATTTCTACTTAAAGTTTGTTTCTTTCACTCTGGCTTTCACGCGTACTGTTTTTAGATACACTGTAGCGTGCAAAGAGCTCAGGAATCATTTTCTGAAACCGAGCTCTAGGCAGATAGAGAAAAAAAGACTCACATTAACTTCATTTTGCAAAATATATGTTGTTCTTAGGCCGAATCTAAAAACAAAGTGCACTGAAAAGCCACTACAGATCTACAAAAAGTGGCTTGCCTGTATATGCAAATGTGGAAAAGGGAAAGAATTTGGCTTTGGAACACATTTGCCAGGCACTTTCCTCCACAAAACGCGGCAACGTTCAAGGCCATACTATTAAACGCAGAATGTAAATTTGCTTATACTGACAATTTTTAAGTAGTTAAAACTCAAACTAGGTTAATCGCTCCTTTTTTAAAAATCCAGGAAACATACTTGTTCAATTAAAAATATTTTCAGTTCCACACTGTTTGCCGGCGTGATCTCTATTTTCCTTGCGACATTCTACCTCCTCAGAGTAGATGTGTAAAGCTGTTCGGCTGGTTCAAGCGGATTGGGGGCAAAGGCTGGGTCCACTGCGCCCAGCACGCATTTAGACTGCTTAAAATTAAGAAAAATACAGTTCGAGGTTTTCCCTCGTCTACCACCAACTTTCCACAAAGATTTCCAAAAACCTGACTCACAGCCAGAAAACCAAACCCTGTGGGAGGGAAGGGGTGGGGAAGCTTATTACGCCACCATTTCCGTCTCGCCCGGCAGACAAACTTGCACAAATGGAGAAAGACGCAGACAGCAGAGGAGCTGACATCCTCGCAGTGCGCAAGCGCACACACGCCCCGCCCCGCCGCTCGCGCGCGCCCGCTAAGACGCTGCGCGCACACCGGAAACCAGTGCCCGCGGGCGCCGTCCCGGGCTTCGGGCCCCGAGCCCCGCCGGTCGACGCCCGGTTCCGGTTTTGGCCCCGCCCTCCCACCGGAACCCTCCAGAAGCCTTAATATCCGGGACCAGCGGCTGGCGCCGACGCGCATTTCCGGCGGCGGGCGTGAAAGGTAGATCCGGTGCCGCCTCTTCCCGTGTCCCCAGCGGCCGGGGCACCGGCTCTCAGTGCGGCAGCGCCACCTGGTGCCGAGTCTCCCGCCGGCCGCCGAGGGGGCGCGCGCCCTCCTCGCAGAACCTTCCAGAGAAACTGCGCCCCGCTCTCCCCTCCCGCCCGCGCAGAGGGAGGACCGGCGTCTCCGCCCCGCCGAGTTCCCGCGCGCGCGGCGAGGACTTTGGGCGTTCCGAAGCGGAAACTCGCCCCGCATGGGCCGCAAACTGCGACTTTTCTCTAGTTTCAAACCCGGAGAAAACAGTGCTCTGGTTTTCGGCTTCCTCGTGCCTGGTTCTTTGCCACTCCTAGGCATCCCTTAATTAGTTCTTCTGTCTCCGCCCCGGCAGCCTCCATTTCTCGCCTTTTGGGGAGAGGGCAACGGGCTTTCAACGTGGATTGTTGTGTGCTCCCACAGTTTTTGTTTCCTTGCGTCCATTGTCTGTTAAGCCATTGGGGCCAAGCATTCAGGGTATGTTGCAGATGCATCAGAAAGAAATCTTAGTGGGTAATTTGTTCTAAAATAGGCTAAAGAAATTTGAGGATGGTAACCTCAGAAACGCATATTTTAACTAACAAGGAAAATCATGTTCCCAAAATTAGTGTTTTGTTGGACTGTCTTGAATATCAAAATACATATGAAAGTGTAATATCCTGAGAATTCAGATGTTAGAGCTCACTAACTTGCCGTTGGGTGGTTAGATTTGAGCAGTAGTCAGAATTTTCTGAAAGGCTTGTTAAATTATTGAGCTTCAGCGGCAGAGCTTGTAACTGGGGGAGGAAATTTGGGAGTAGAGCTGAATAATTAACAGCACTGATAAATTCTTAAGCGATACAGATGCTGTTGGTACTGGAACCACACTTGGAATAATTTAGAATTAAGGATTACTTTGTCAGTAGTGCTCTTTGCTATTGCAAGAGAGATGGTTTTAAATTATACTGATGATACTATAATTGGAAAACACCTAGTCCTGCTGATTTCATTGGCTGAGAAATAATAAACTAAGCTCTAGAACTAGAAAATACAAGTACTATATTCATATATTAAGGTAAGTATTTCATATAAATTATTTTATATATGATCATGTGACAGAGGGTGCTGTAACACCAAGAATACGAACTATTTCAGTTATCGTGAGGTGATTTCTGTTCTTCATGCTATTGAAAATCAGTAAGCCAGAAATGACTAGAATTCATAAGATAGTTTCAGCAAACATTTCAACTATACCCTTTGGAAGATGTTAGTTTTGTTTTGTTTTTTGTTTTAAATCTTTTTGCATCTGGTGATATTTCCTTCTTTAACTGCATCTGCTTCTTGGGTGCTATTTTAAAATGTACATGGTGCTTTCATTTGCAAAATGGGCATTACAAAGCTTGTCTGTCTCATCTTTTCAGTAGTCTTTTTAAGTTAGTTTTGTCAAAGTCCATTGTGTCACTGCATTTGTTGACCCTGGCATATGACTAAAGTAGCTGTTACTTTTTTGCTTGCTTCTAATAGAAATACAAATATTGCTACATATGTTTGTTGTGTTCCTAGGTGATAATATTACTAACACTGATAAAAAGTTTGTGTTTTCATTAACATAGGGGACTTCAATATAAGAATAACTGATGCTCCCTTGATTGACAAAGCAGTGTATCTAATAATCAAGGAAGAAACTGATATAGCGCATTTGGAATGATTCAGCAAGGTTTCTAGTAATCCATGACAATTTTATTAAGTTCACTGAAGTAATTAAAGGAATAAATTCACTGTGATCTTTGAGGAATGAATCCACATTCTTTAAAAATGTAAGTAGTTTATTACAAAATTACATCATATCACTGTAATTGTACCTTGTGTGTTTTTATAAAATTAGCTGTTAATCACAGTTGTCTTCTTTCTGTATTTTTTAGTCTGCTAGATTGTTTATTCCTATCTATGTCAGATTCGAGGTTCCCCAGATGAGTATTACTCTAAAACAAGTTCATGGATGTTGAGAGTCCTTAGGGAAAAATCCCAGGGTTCATTTTCTCTACTTTCCTATGAATGAGCCCAATTTTATAGGATCATTTTTACTCATAAGAAAGCTTTCTTTAAAAAAAGAAAAGAAAGCTTTCTTAGTAGTAACCTGCTGAATGAGTTATTCAGACTTAATTTGGTATTCGTAGACTAAAATTACTGCATTACCAGAAATAACTGAGTGTTCTAATTTAGAACTTCATTAAGTTGTCTGGTGCCACTAACTTTTGGCAAGTTTGCAAACTCTTGCTCTATGTGCGTGAATATTCAAGAAGGCTACTTTTCTGCCAGTATATCATCAGTGTTACATGAAAATGTTGTGAAATGCTAACTGTTGTTAATTATTACTATTCTTCCACTTATTACATTTTAGGATTATGTGAGGTTATATGTATGCATTTATGATATTTTTGTAACTGTTAGGTGTTGTAATTTGACTGGTATTTTCTATCCCTCAAAAAGTTTTGTTTTTTCCCCCACTAAGCATTTAAACCTTGAACTTTAAGGTTTTTTTCATCCTCTAACTTGACTACACCTTTAAAACACAAAAAGGGGGGTGATATTTGAGAGCAACATGGTATTGCCCTAAGAAGCTAATTCCTTTGTCTTTCAGTAATTATTGCTTAACCATTTAGACTAAGAAAATAAAAGCACATCATCTATGCTCCATTTTAAATCCACCTTGTGAAAGCTGTTAGAGAAAATCAAGGAATCACTTATAAAGCTAACCCCATTAGAGTTACAGCAGGCTTTTCAGCACAAACCTTAGAGACCAAGAGATCTTGAAGTGTTTCAAGACCTAAATGTTAGCAAGGTCCAACCCAGACTTACATATCCTGCAAAAGTTTCTTTCAAAATTGAGAGAAATAATGTTTTTCCATGACAAAGAACATTTCAAGAAATTATGACCACCATATAAGTACTACAAAAAAATTTCTCAAGAATATGCTACAAAGAGGCAATGAAGCCAGCAATGCCAAAAACTCTAATAGAGTGAGGATAACAAGCAGGGTGAGCAGGTAAACAGAGTGGGTGGGGGGTGATCAACAACAGGAAGATAATGCAATGGCAAGAATAAATACCTTTCAGATTTATACTGGTACCATTTGGACAATTGTAAGCAGGTGTCTTGTGCTCTGGGTGAATGATTTAGGGATGACAGTGTACCATTGTTGCCCCCTGATTGACGTGTTTTGAAATTTTGTTTTAGTTTTTTTTGTCTTCTTTTTTTTTTTCCCTTGAAATAAAATGGATTTGGGGGAAAAAAAAAAGACTAAATACCTTTCAGTAAGAACTCTCAAGGTAAATGGTCTTGGTTACCCAATCAAAAGGCCCAGGTTGGCAGAATGACTAAAAAAACAAAATGATATACAGTGTACAAGAAAAACAATCCTAAAAGAAATACATCGATTGAAAATCAAAGGTTGGAAAACAATATTCCATGCAATGGGAACACAAAGAAGTAGCTATCCTGATTTCAGACATAGTGGATTTGAAGCCAAAACTGATGAGAAGAGGCAAAGAAGGTCATTACATATGGCTAAGGGAACAATTCAACTGGAAGAGATAACAATTATAAATGTATATGCACCAAATGCCAGTACATCCAACTTCATAAAAGAAGCACTGCTAAACATTAAAAAAAAATCATATAACCAACCTAATTATAATGGGGGACCTCAACACCCCACTGTCACAAATAGATCAACTAGACCAAAATAGTTAAAAGTCAACAGAGTTGAAGCAACCTGTCGTGGTTACTTTCTCTTGTTGCTGAGACAAACACCTGACACCCAAAGTGAAGCAAGGAAAGGTTTATTTAGCTTACAGTTTTGGAGATTGCAGTCCATAATCAGCTGGCTCCAAGGTAGGGTGGCATGGCACTGGGGAAACACTTCAAGGCAGCAGCCAGAGCAAAAAGGCAAAAATGCAAGCCTCTTCTTTACCCTCAAATTGTACACAGGCCACCTCCCCCCACCTTCAGGGTGGGTGTAACACAAAATGTCCTCGCTCTCTATTGCACAGGATGAGGATATTTACACAGCACAAACCGGCTCCCTGCTGAGTCTCTCAGTTAAACTTCTAAACTTATCAAGTTGACACAATGTATTAACCATAAGACAAACCTTCAAACAAATGGATTTAATAGAAATCTACAGCCTGTTCTCCCCAATGACAGCAGAATACACAGTTTTATAAGCAGCAAATGGGATTTTCTCCAAAATAGACTACAGACTAACAGTTATGGCTCGTGTTTAGATGTCCCCTGAAAGCCTCATGAACTCCTAGGTGGGGAGTTCAGAAAGTGGCTGGATTAAGTATGTGCTACTGGGATTAGGTAAGTAGATAATGGATAATGGGAGCCACACTCAAGGTATAGGTAAATAGACTTGTAGCCTGGATGGAATATAAAGGAGCAGAAAGAAGGCAGACTTTCTGGTTGCTGCTGCTGCCTTCTGCCTATTACACCATGAACTATTTTTCCTTTATGATGGTGCCCTGCCATGCCAACCTGCCTTGGAACCAGCTATGAGTTTGAGACTAGCCTGGGCTATAAAGTGAGAGAGGACTAATACCTAGAATTATAAAGATCCCCCCTCCCCCCAAATCAGACCACCTCTCAAACAAAAGAACCAATTAAAAAATGGGCAACTGAAATGAATAGACAACTCTCAGAAGGACAAATGACCAATAAATAAATGAAAGAAAATTACAAAAATGTAGATTAAAACAGCACTGAAATTCTGTCAACTCCAGAAAGAATGGCTATCATCAAAAAATCAGGTAACCCCAAATGCTAGTGAGGGTGTGAAGGGGGCTGGAACCCTTCTTTATTGTTGGTGGGACTGTAACTAGTGCAACTATTATGGAAATTAGTATGGAGATCTCTTAAACTGAAACAAGAAATTCCATTCACCCTAGCTATTCTCCTCTAGGTAGCTTCCTGAAAGAGTTAAAGACATTATATTACAGTGACGGATACATACACATGTTAATGGTAGCACAATTCACAATAGCTAAATCTTAGAAGTTGCATTCATGTTCATCAACAGATGATGGATAAGAAAATGTGGTATTTTTATATAACGGAATACTACTTGGCCATAAAGAAGGATACACTCAAATCATCTGTAGGAAAACAGATGTACCTTGAGACCACAATGTGAAGGGAATGAAATCAGACACACAAGCTTAAATGTTGCATGGTTCCTCTTATATGGAAAATCTAAAATATAAATAAATACTAAAATAAAACATAGATAACACAAAATAGCAAGAGAGAGCTTTTGCATGTAGGAGGAGGCTCAAGAGTTGGAGGGAAGGGGGAGAGAGGAGAGGAAAAAGGATAAAAGACATTTAAAATGTACCAGTCTGCATGAGGACAGTGATTATCATGTACTAGGAACATTTCTAATAAAGATATTAAAGAAAAATTGTAAAAAGGAATAGAACCTTAAAAATACACCTAATTATTAATGAAAAAGGAAGATACCTAAAGTACATTTCTTTATTAGTAATATTACTTGCTGTATTTTTGGAAGCATTATTAAATACCTATTTTGTTGACTAAAAGTAATTGGTAATTTATGACATTTATTGACCATGATTGTCAAATGAAACATGTAGGAAATGATGTGTAATTTATCTTTAATCAAGATTTGTCAGTGTTTGGTATAGTAATTGGATTAGAACTCTACTGTCAAAATTGCTTTCAAAGATAATTTTATTTCTAATTATTTTTGAGGTCCCATTTCTGTCTTAGTTTTTATTTCTAATTTGCAAGAACATATTGCACACATGGATATATAATGAACATCTGTGTAAAAAAGTATTTCTCTAAAGAGAAATGGGAAATAAGTTGATTCAGCTGTTACAAATATCTCAACTAGTATAAATACCTTTTTTAAAATGAGTATTGTTTTTGCTAAAATTGGTAGCCTTGTTAACTTTTTTATTTTATCCTAACAAGCTGTAATCCACATGTTGACTCAGCATTGTACAAATTTTTTTCTTCTTTGTACTGGGCAATATATCTTTGTTATCACTGTAAGTTGAATCTCTGTAGCCTTTATACTGCCTTGTACTAGTTTTTGAGTTAACAATTCTCAGATTTTCTAATCTTTTGGTTTAAATTTTAAGCTTCATATTCAAATTGCCTATCATTTTAAAAGTTATTCTTGGGGAGCATATTTGAATTAATTGTTCTGCTGTGTTCATTTTAATGGCCACAGTACCTTATGGTGAGCTAAATTTATTATTGTGTTGTCAGAATAATAACATTTCTTTTTGTGGTCAATAGAACACTACATACACTTATGTTCCAGTGATAATTGATATAATTTCACACAAGTAAGTTATTTAATACCTTTTAAAGTAAGAGTACTGAAGCAGATGATACTTTTCTGGATTAGTACATTTTACTACCTCCTCACAAGATGTGAATAAAATATTTCTTTTCTGTCTTTTTGAGACAGGGTTTCACTATGCATTTTCAGCTGACTTTGAACTCACTCCGTAGCCCAGACTATGCACAATCATTGGTTTTAAGATTATCTTATCAGAACAATTATTACTTTTTTTAACTTTATAAAGAATCTTTGTAAAATTTAGTATTTTATTATTTGTTATATTTCTTTCAAAACAATAATTTTGTGTTACTTCTCTTTATAATCCCACTACTAGTATTGTCCCTGTTATATAGAAGATGCTTTGTAAATGTTTTTTGAAGTGCTATTGTTATTTTTTTTGAAGACTAAAAATGAGCAACTTTGGAAAGGGTGATAATTTTGTAAAAATGATTTAAAGCCTCATCCCATCACTACCCTTTTAGTTTTCTGAAGAAATTCAAGTAAGCCAAAGGATAAGCCTTTGCTAAGAGGCAAGTAGGTGTATTGGTTTTTTGAGAGACTGTAGAGAGTGAGGAGAATGATGTAACCATGGCCCCTAAATTAAAGGAAATTATACAGTTGTGATAGAGCACAACTTTTCTGTGTTAGAGCATATTAAGCGTATTCATATACTGTACTTTCTTTTAAAATGTTACTATGTTGCTAAGACATGTTTTTTTCTAGTTTACTTTTAACTATTTGTATTTATTTCTGAAAATTAAGAAAATACTAATCTATATGATAGAGAAAATGAAAGGAAAGCAGGATGGTTAGAAAAGAAAGGAGTTACTAAGTTTTCTTTCTGAGGTATGGGCTTGACTCGATGATAGTTTCAGTTTTAGCTCTACAGGTTCAGTATTATCTCTACAGGTTCAGTATCATCTCATTTTAATCAAGTCATTCATGTGGAAATTAGTACATATCCCAACAACTGAAGACAATATAACATTAAATGTAACAATAATTGACTTTTAAATTTAATGTTTCTAGGCATATGATAGGCATATGATATCATTTGCTTTATGTCCACAAATTAGAGAAGGTTGGAAAATGGTTTTGAAGACTACTACTTTTAGAAAATTATTTTTTAAAGCTCATTAACCCACCACATTTATTTAAAGTATTTCTTTGTGTTATGTCTTGTTTTCCCAAGAGTACTACCTATTTTATTTAACTGATACACATTCCCTTTAAACATAAAACATCAAATTCAGGTTACACGTTAGGATTAAAGTGATTTAAATAGAATTGAAGTTTAATAAAGCTAGAGAACAGAGTTTAGAAGCCTTAAAACTTCCTATATTTGGTGTAATTAACGGAATGTGTGTACGTGTTCTCAAAATTCATGTGCTAAGGTGCTAACTGCCAGTGTCATGATGGCGTTAGTATTTGGGAGCTTTGGGAAGTAATGAGGTTGAGATCAAATCATGAGAATAGAGCCTTCATGATAGTATTAGTGACCTCAGAGGCAGAGGAAGAATGAACAGAACTGAACTCTTCCTCTGTGCCATGGGAGGCTGCAGCATGAGGGCTGTAGAATGCAAGCCAGGCAGAGTGCCAACCAAGAAGTGAATCAGCTGGCATCTAGACCTGGGACTTGTCAACCACAAAACTACAAGTAATATATACTTGCTGTTTTAAGCCATCTGGTCTATGGTA
The DNA here is from genome assembly GCA_004365215.1 of Cuniculus paca. NCBI lineage: Eukaryota > Metazoa > Chordata > Mammalia > Rodentia > Cuniculidae > Cuniculus > Cuniculus paca. The sequence goes on from RJWT010018270.1 coordinate 18,601, forward strand.
TTTTGTTATAGCAGCCCAAGCTAAGACATTTGGATATTATTTCAAGTTCTAAGCATTTAACATGCAATAAGAAAGTGCAACGGAAATTGCAAATTGCAGGTAATGTACTAAAGATAGTTACATTCCCTACCATAGAGCTACCCCACTCTATGGTCTCTCCTTGTAAGCAAGATGTAAAATATTAGTGCAGTACTATTAGTTAGTTTATTAGATACTAGTTTCTAACTTTAAACATTTTTCCTTCTGGTAGAACCTCAACTTGGCTTAAAAACTTAAATTCTGAGGCTTTAATTTTGATTTTTTTAAGTAAAAAAAGTCCTTGTATAGACTGCTGAGAGGC
>RJWT010018271.1:0-18944 GCA_004365215.1 Cuniculus paca
TATTTGAACCATTCGACTCTCATGCTAATGGCAAAACAGTCATGGATAATGTGTTAATGAATAGGCATAACTGTGTTCTAATAAAACTTAATTTATGCACACTTAAATTTAAATAACATATGACTTTTATGTGTCATGATGTATTATTCTTCCTTAAATTATTTTCAACCACTTACAATACATCTAAAAGTATTTTTAGCAGCACACCTGGATGAAAACAAGTATTCAGAGGTAAAATTTGCTGACTCAATTTATTACTGAAACACAAATTTCAGTTTATATGAAAACCTTGATTATAACAACATAATGGGTGATTTGAGAATTTAAGTTAATAAAAATAAATGTTATAAATTAAATACATAATTGTTCATGAATTATCATGAATATCATCAAACACAGCCAGTCTATCCACAGAACTGAGAAATGTGCAAAATAGATGAATTCAACTTTGATATTTTTTCAAAGTTAGTCATAGAAAGTAGTTTCATACATTTTGTCCTTATGGCAGTATATTTACCAAGCTGCAAAGATATAGCATATTTTGTTCAACAGTCTTTTAGCTTGCTTTATAATTTTAAAGGTAACAAAGTGTTGAATAAAATATATTTTGGGTGTTTCTCTTCTTAATTGCAGTTTTCAACTTGTTCTCTGATGCTCTGTCCTAGTGATTCTCATTCTGGCATTTCTTTCAGAACCAATCTTATCTTTGATATCAGCATATAAAATGTCTTATACCACTTTAGTGTCCTTAAAAGATTTTTTGGGACGTGCCCCAAAGCTAGATTTCTTTATTTCCTTGGTAGCAGTCTACTGTAAAGGATGAGGGATCAATAATGGGGAAAGTATGATTAGTCTTTTCCAATTCATGAAATGGGAAGACATCTTCCACTTATAGTGTAGTTTTACATTCTACACTACAATATGCCTATTTCTAGGTTTCCTCATCTGCCTTGTGCACTAGTTCTTGACACATACTTTGATATGCTGTTTTTGTTGGTGAGAACATCACACACACACACACACACACACACACACACCCTCTCCTAAACAGTAGGTGCTTAAAATACTAATGGCTTTCCTTCCACTCTCACTTGCCAACTTCTAATAAGGCAAAGTGGATCTCCTCTAGGCAGATAATCAAATAGCCAGGCCTAGGGAGCAGTCATCACAAAAGTCCCAGTTCCAAAGGGAGATCTCCACAGGTCCTTGCACTGGCAACTAAAAATATTAGCCTTAGATCCAACACCTTTTGACTAATAATTACTTAGATAAAAATAGACATATATATCACCTATCCAACTATGTTGTGATAAACAAGGTAGCTAGACAGAAATTTATGCAAAATACCAGTGATAACTACCACAGATATAAACAAATTTTTAAGCATCTAATGCTTTTGCCTCAGGATGGCTCAGTTCCCAGGAGTCTCATATCTTGGCCTGGTGGAGTCATACACATTCCTTTACTGTTATCTTCCTCCGTGTACCTGAGCTGTCTTCAAAGCTAGGTGCTTCAGTTATCTTTGTGAAAGGTGTACTGGATTGTGGGTTAACCAGCACTCTGTAAAGTTTAAGAATTGCCAAATGTATAAGATCTATTGTATTTTTCTCTATCTTTGGAGGGGGATTAAAGACATAACCCACAAACATGTCTTTTTTAACATACTTTTAAAGGTTATATTTGGCCTTTAGTTTGATTATGATTACTTATGAATATTTCAATTTTGTGTTGCATAATTGAACGTTATACTAATATGTATTTTTATCATCTCTGAGTGCAATGAGATTCCATTTGAATCTGTGAAGTATACCTTTCAATGTCTTTTTTTTTTTTTTGTCTTTTTGAGACAGGGTCTCACTGTGCAGTTCAGGCTGGCCTTGACCTCACTTCCCAGGTTCGTCTCAAACTTGCAATGATCCTCCTGTCTCATCCTCCAGAATGTTGGAATTTACAGGCTTGTGCCATCATGCCTGGCCCACTGTCTTAATTTAAACCTGTTTTGAAGATATTTTTAGCTTATATCTCACTGTAGCTAATATGGTGTTGCTTTAAAGGGGGGCATTGTTGGGCTGATAATGCTTTCCATATTTTTCATTTATTTATATTTTGGTATTAATAAATTCACGCTAATGAAATTCAGGTATATAGAAAATAAATATATTGTTTAACATGGGCACTAATCTCCTTGACACTATCTGATAGCATTGCCATAGCTAAATAGGTTAGAAGACGTTTTGATAAAGTAAAAGGTAAATAGACAAAGAGTGCTCATCACTTCACTCTTGGCAAGAAGACAAAGAATCCAAAGGTCAAGGACAGAATAGAGTGCAGTGGTGAAAGAAGCTACCGTTCATCACTAGCATTTTGCAGTACCTATTACAGGCTTGAACACTACTCAGGAACTCTCTGCTACTTACCTTATTTAGCTTTCACAGAAACATATTGAAGTGGGCATTCTTTATCTCTGCAAGCAAGGACACAGAGGTCCAGTGAGGCACTTTATTGTCCAGATATAAATGAAAAGAGCTAAAACTGAAATCTACATGGAATAAACCTGAGAATTGATTTTGCTTTCATATTATTCCTGATCTCAGGACTTCCAATGCCATGGGAAATCTATTCCTTCTCTATCTGAAACCAGCGAGTCCAATAAAGTGTATATCAAATGCCCCAAAATTGGATACTAAAATAATTGTTACAAGATTAACATCATCAGGTGTTAAGGTCTTGTGTCTAAATTTTTAAAGTTGGTCACTACTTAGACAAGGAGTATAATCACAGTGGCCAGTATGCTCAAAAGGAAGAATGCAACCACTGACAAATTGATGGCACAGAATGGGCCATACAGAAGATTAAGAAAATTATCAAGCATATCAGTGATTTCTATTACTACAGAATGCAATTCAGAAAGACATTAAATTTGTTCTCAGTTATTTAGGGGACCAAATAAAATAGAGCCTTTTGAACAGTGATAGAGATGTCCATGTAGGATATCAGCAAGATTTAAATTGTTATTATGATATATATTCAAGAGATAAGAAGTCAGTGCATCCTCAAAACAACAGAAGCAGTATAAGGGGGTGTTTTGCATTTCAGGAAAAAAAGTCTGAAAATCATAAGCACAGTTCTCCAGGGAAGACTGAGGGAATACTATGTCTTGCCTGGAGGAACTGAACCTGATGTCAAGAGGATCAGAAGCAGCACTGAGACTTTGCCTTTGTTCCTGTATTGGCTGCCAAAAGAAAAACCTCAGAGAACTAAGATGTGCTCTCCGGCAAGATCACACGAGTGAACAATTAGAAATATTTAGCCTCATGTAGACCATAGTCTTCTGGTTAATGAACAGATAAAAACAATTGGTGTTAAGGAAGGGAAAAAGATAAAAACTATATTTATACACAAGGTAGTTGAGATAGTTATATGGCTACACTCTCTTCGTTCTTTGGAAAGAAAGGTTTGTGCTAACATTGTTTGAACAAGATATCATGCCTATGTCTTGTACTCTGAATAACTACTATGAAGACAACAATATGCAATGTGTTAATTATTGTAACTCTCCTACTAATCTGTTTTAAAACTGTTTTATTGTTGTTATTTTCCCTTTAAAATTAAAAAAAATTGATGTTAAAGAAGGCCACATCCATTGTGCCCAATCAGTGCTGTGCCATGTTTGTGGCTTTGCTGCCTCACCCTGCATGAGCGGCTCCACTGCTCACACAGTAGTAGGAAAAGGGGCTTCTCAGATGGTTATCACAACAAATTTCCAGAAGCTGAACAGCCATTCAATTTGGGATATTTGACCAAAACAGAGATTAGATAAAAAAAGTGGCAAAGCAAAACAAAACAATAAAAGTCTCCTTAATTCCCAAGGAGGAACTGTTTCTTCTGAAAATTGAAGGAAGGTGGAGAGTCATTAGGGATTGAACAAAAACAGATTCCCTGCAGAGTGGGTAATATTGTGAAGATAACAGCTTTCTTCTCTCGCAAAATACGATGCATAAAAAACACCTGGCTTTTCCTAGAGATCGTCTTATAAAGTACCTACATAATATTATATTTTTAACTCTATAAATATTTGCTTGTTGTGCATAAACAGGCATAAAAATGTCTCTAGCAAAACAACTATTTTTCATGTATTCAAATGGGGACAATAATGCAGACCAAATCCTATTATTTAAGGATGAAGATCAGTGTGCCCTTTCACCTATGTCATGACTTGCTTTTTGTTCATTTCAATATTCATTAATACCTACATTAAAGGATACGAAGGCAAAGAGAGATTAAAGGAAAATTTTCACTTTGAGATGCTATTAATCTTTCAGTTTATTAATCTTTCATTAATGATACCTCTGATCAAAACCATGTCAAACCTTCCCTTCTTCTAGGAAGCAGATGTTTTTTGTCTACTTGTCAGGTATATTTCTATTCTACAATAACCTGTAGTTTGTCACTTGTCACAAAATTAAAGTCATCTTGTAGAGTCATATCTAGTACTTAGTTCTTAATAGGAACATCACACTGATTATCTGTGATCTCTGCTTATATTTTGTCATTATACTATTTGTAAAAATCAGCAGCTATTTTTGAATCTTTATTTTTAAAAAATGCTCTTGATTGGAAATCATTTTCATAGTTGCTAGAAGTATAACATCCCCACTTATTCAACACAGAAACAAAGGAGAGTATGTATTATAAAGAGAGGAAGTCAGAAATGAGAATGTTTCAGTCTTAGTTGGAAGTCACTGGACCAGTAAGGACAAAGTCATTTAAGCTGAGTTTTACAGTTCTGTACATTGCAGGCTTCTTTTCACTGACACATCTCTCCATTGTCTATTGTCTCTTCTAAAATGTGCTACTCTATTTTAAATGAGCAGCATGAGGTAGGACTGGATTAAAATGTATTGCTGACGATGATTTCATAAAATAATTAATAATTATATTGAACGCTTTCGTTAAGGTAAGCAAAGCATTTCAATTTCTCTTGACTGCAACATGAAGCCCTTGGAAGGACAGGGAATTGAGCTCAGTGGCATAAGCGCCTGTCTGACATATGTGAGTTGGATCCCTGGTACCAAAAAAATGAAGCCCTTGGAAATGGTATACAAGATCATTATTAATGTTTAGATTTTATAAACGTAAAAACTGAAGATTAGGGAATTTAGTAAAAAATCTGGTGATTGTTGGAATCAGAATTTAAACTAGGCAATCATATTCCTGAGCATAGATTTTTTCCACTATACTGAAGTGCCTACAATATAAAATAAAAATATTAGGGCGTGCTGTGTGAAGTTTTGACTTGAAGGTATAGTGTGAGGTGAATATATTAAATATTAAGTATGTTTAATGCAGAAGAGTGGCTGAGGTCTTTTGTAGTAAATATTACAGTAGACAGTAGAATCTAGGAATAAGAAACACAAAGCAAGGATATAGGTGCTTTTTAAAAATTCAAAGACTTTTTTTAATAGGGAATCACTAGTGATTTTGGATAGAAACTTTTTTTTATTAGATGACAAAATATTCTGAAATTATGATGATGCTTCCACAACTCTGTGAACAAATTAAAAATCTTTGGATTTCAAAAAAAAAAAAAATAGGGCTGGGGATCTAGCTCAGCGGTCTAAGCGCCTGCCCGGCAAGCACAAGGTCATGAGTTCAATCCCTGGTGCCGCAAAAAAAAAAAAAAAAGAGTAATGATTCTTTAAGTCTCTAAGCTCAAAGTGATGGCATAGTATCACAATTCAATAGAAAGAATAATAAAGTGAAAAACGACAAACTTAACCCTTTCTTGGTCATCTATATGTGACTTGGCACATATATGTAACCTAAGGTAAATTTTTTTGAAGCATAAATTGGCCAATTAGTAATGAATGACTAACTCATGTTACTTTTCCTACATTGAGTTCATTTTTGTATTACTTCTTCTGTCTTATTTTAGCATGTCTCTCCCTCTCTTTCTTTTTGTTAACAAATCAGTGGGCAGATGACAATCTTCAGATTAGTCTAGCTTCTCCTTTAACATTAAAATTGGTTGGGTATGGTGCAAAGAGACAATAAAAAATATATTGTAAAAGTCCTTAGAGATGTCTTGTTCATTCATTCATTTGAAAAGTGCTCCTATCATTGCCTTTTATTTTCCAGGAAATGGTTCACCCCTCTTTGTCTTTTTTGAGCTGTACTCCTGAGTTTTTAGTGAGCTGCTGCTGCAGAATTACTGCTTGTATACCAGACTGTCCATTGCCCTCTTACGCCTCTTTAATTTGCTAAAGTGTTAGCAATTAGAAGTGATTTGCTCAATGAGGAGTTGAGCCAGCTGCACCAGCCTCCATGTAAAGAGAAGCTCAAATGTTGGAAACTTTATTTTTCAACTAGTTCACCTTCTTTTGCCAAAGTTTGCCACTGGGGTCTCTAATGAACATTTTAAAATCCTTGTGAAATTATGTAAGTAATCAGATAATGAGATAACAAATGAGAATTACATGTGAACCAGAGAGGATTAATTATTCTGAAAACTTTAAGTTATGAAATATCAGTTTTCCTCTTGTATGTAAAAGAACAAAAAGAATAATTTATCACCCGGAAAGGAATACATTACAACATGCTTTTTAATTCTCAAATAATTAAAAAACCGTTTGTCAATCCCTTTAGGCAGGTGGTTACAGACTTCCTAATTATGAATATATTTCTTCTTAGCTAATACCCAAACAACCACCTATTATTTCTTTTTATTTAAATTCTTCATCTGCTATGTTTTAATGAACTTCGGTTATGTGCAATGCATTACATTACTAGGAAATTTTCTTTGCACCATTTTACTTCTTATGATTTGTAAATATGTAAGGACACATGTGCTTTACAAGGTTGATGCAGAGGATCTGAGGACTCCATCTTGATGGAAGGCTGTATTCTGCTATGAGGATGAACTGGAGAGGAAGACATCATCTTACTTCACAAATGTATGCCTCAGATGTACGTTAGACAGAGCAAGTGCCCTAGCATCCAATAATTTTCTAATCACTGCAAAAACAGGGTTGATAAAGACTTACTATATAAAATATCATTATACAAAGAATTTATAGATACTTCTCAGTGGACTGAACTTTTGGTATTTATAGTGGAGAGGAGTCATTGAAAAGAGTTCATTGTTGATTTTAAAATGATCTTTGAAATTCCTCTTTTAGTCTGTGATTTTACTGAAATAGTTTAACTCAGTAAAATTCTTTATTGTGTAATGTAGTAATTAAAATAGCATAGTTTGATTTGACAGAAATATTGAAGAAATCACATAAATAATATGAACGAAGTTCATAAATATCGTGAGGAAACAGGTTTGTAAATATCAAAGTAACTTTCACAAAGTCATATAACTGCTAAATAGTACAGTCTAAAAACAGAACTCTTAGTTTTGTTCCTGAACATTTCTCCATTAAACTCATTCCTTGAGGTAAACATTTTCTTCTATTTTAACATAGTAGTTAATGAGGATTCATTGCATTCTTAGAAAATGCTAAGAGAACAAAAAAGAGAAAAAAGAAAATGCTAAGAGTACATATTCATGCCATAAAATGGCAACAATGTAAAATAACTGGTTTCTTAATTATATACATTTAATCATATATATGCACATGTACTATCATGTTATACACAATAAATACATACAATTATATATGTAATTTTTAAAATATGTAAATTTGAAAAAAAAAACAAAAAAAATCATTCCTTTACCCTTTTGGTAAGAAGTCAGAAATGTCTCATACATGAAAATCTCAAACAAATATAGCTAACTTTAAAGAATATATCATATCATACTCTTTCACTCTGAGAAATCATCTCATTTACTTTTAAAGAATTTTAGAAAACAAAATTAGTATATTATTTTCTGGATAAAGCTAACCATAACACCTATTAAAGAATAGATACCAATCCTGAAGTTCAGTGTTTGATTTTTCAAATGTGTGCTTGGTTTGTCAGTACTTTTAACTTCAGAAGTTGCAATTTCAAATTGGTTTCAGTGTTACATTGTCTTACATTTTCTAATTTAATACATGGTGATTTTTAAGTTTTACATCTTGTGAAAGCATTTAATAAAGGAAGGAAGTTAAGAACAACAGTATGACTATCTTTGTTTCTCAATATTTACCTTTGATATTCAATTATGACTTTTTTAGAGACTCAGTGTTGAGATGAATGTCAGAATAACATGTCCATTGTAGAAGCCAAGAGGTAGCTGGAGTTCAATCAGTCTATTAATTCCCTAAGGAGTGGCAGACTAGGTGTAATGATTAGATTCTTCCAATATTTTATTATTAGGATCTCTGTTAGGTACTTTTCCTCTGAGCATGACATTGATATTCATAGTTGAATTTTCCCATAAGAGAAACTCATATTGTAATGGGAGATTTGGATCAACAAGGCCATGTAGGTCATGTGCAATATCCTATGAGTCAAATTCCTTACACAGTGATGCCTTAATTCCTCAGTCTGCCACAGGAAGTTTTCTTGTGATTACCTCATGCTATTTGTTGAATATCACTTTTCAGAACTCTCAAGCTAGGCTTTTGTTAAACAAATAATCCTCAATTATTCTTTACCTATCTGCAGAGACATTTTGCATCATGATCCCACACATACACATGCATGCACCCATGCATGCACCTCTTCCTTAAAGATGATGCCTGAAATAATTTGCAAACTTATTGCAACTCTGTTATTTTTCTTTATTCTTTTCTCACTGTGGCATGCGTTTATTTTGCTTCTCACTGTATTCTCTTCTATAAAAAAAGATATTGGATCAGTTTACTAGATGAACGACTTGGATGTTCAAAGCCATCATTTCTAGGAGGCTATGAAGCCAATGAGAACAGCAATGAACAAAATGAAAGGTAAATTATTAGGAGGTTCCATAACTTCAGTCAGGGATCTTTATGTCAACTTATACAGTAGAGTTTCTTACTATGTATTTCCTATCTTTCCAAGTATATACTTATCACAAGCAATAAGACGTTTCAGTCTTTGTAACGAAAATATCAGAAATAAATGATCCTGTATACCATCAACACATAAAATTGATTTCCAAATAAAATGATAGAACACCTTCAATTAGTGTATTGTCAACAGATACCTATGGGTCTCCCATTTATTGATGCTAAATGGCTATTTTAACCACTTCCTCAGTGCTACTTAGATCTAAATTCATCACATCAGCTATATCTAGACTTTCTCCTAAGAGAAAATAAATCTTAGTTCCAATAAATGAATTTTACATATTCATAAAACTCATGATACTCCATGCAATTTTATTGTTTCTTGAGGATTGACTAATTTCATTATCACAATCATACATTTTTTTTTAAATTCTTAGGAATAGTTTTAAAAAAATGGGTTCTTCTTTCTGTTTATAACTATAGAAACCTTTAAAAATATCTTTTCCCAGAATTTAAATATATTGCTTAGAATACACTTTATGAACATTTTTCTGTATGCCATTTTATATTGAATAAAATATGGTTTTATTCTAAAGTGACAAGTGGTATACATGATAGAATAGCCTGTGCTATTTCTTATTTAAAAGACTGAGTGCTAAAACAAAATATTGCAATATATTTTATTTCATGTTTAAAGACTCAAAAAATCTTTCACAGTTTTATGTGAATTTTTGTGATCATTCTGTGAGTCAGACAAAGCTAGGTTAGAAATGATAAAAGTGAGGTTTACTTAATATTATATCAAAATTGAGATTTGTGATTGGGGTTGAAACTTATGTACCCACTGTCTTACCAAAATGACCTCATCCACATATCACATTGTTCAATGCTGTTCTACCTAATGGCTCCAAATCTTCTTTCTTTTCCTTGGTAGCCAGAAGTGAGACAACATGAAGGTAGTAGGAAAATATGCATTGAATGGCAGAAATCATGTAGGACAAATTCGTGATCCTTCTGAGGTTAAGTGTCAAATAACTCATTCATTAAGCTAGTATCTGTCAAAATGTCAGGTCTTTAAGGATGAAAACATAAGTCAACAAATTCTATCTTGGTGGAGAATGATGCTGATAATTTAGTAATGATGTCACTTCTGATGAATTTCCCATAGAAATATTCTTTTCATAGTTTTATCTTTTATCTTATCTTTTATCGTATCTTTTCAATGTAAGAAAATAGTAACATCAGATATAAGAAATAGCCAAAATGAGCATAGAAAATAATTGAATTGTATGTTGTTCACCAAAATTTCTACCACTGTGACTGTATGTGAATTTGCTTGTTACTAACATGCAAGTGACAGCAGATATGTAGCTGGCAGAAAATGAAATCAAATGCAGAGTGAAGAGGTGACTCTGCATGTAGTGAAGAACACCAAGGTAACAAGAATAATTACTCAGTGACTTGAAATCCCTTAAATACTAAACTATTTCTTCTTTAAACATTTGCTTTGCTGACATTGAGGCCTGTATTTTAGTGAAACTTACATGATCCTTGGTAAAGTCCACTTTTAACTTCAGATTCCAGATATTTAGTTTGCTCTTCACTGTCAAAGTTGAGGAACACCAAATTCCTTATTAAAGGAAAGTGAAGGATTGTTCATATGTTCTTTTGCTCAGTTGTAAATTAAAGAAGAAAACTCTTGCCTCACTGACATAAACGTTCAAGTTCATGTTATGCTAATCTCTGAGACATTCTGAATATTTTATAAAGCATTATTTTGGCACAAATTTATTTAAGAATACTTTGTCTCATAGAATTACCACAGAATCCAGAAATTCCACCTCTGTGTCTATGAATAACAGAAGTGAAAACAGGGAGTAACAGGTATTTTCACTCTCATGTTCATATTGCATGAAAATCCCAGGAGGAAGCCTCATATGTGCCTACCATCAATGAATGGGTAAATAGAATGTGACAAACACACAGGATGGTATCTTTTAGAGTTGAAAATGAATGAAATTATGACACAAACTACAACATGAAAGAACTTTGTTAGGTGACATAATACAATCACAAAAGGGTGAATACTGCACGATTCCCCTATATGACCTACTTTGAACTTATAAAGACAGAAAGTATAACCGTGATTATCAAAAACTAGGATAAGGAGAGTACAGGATAAGAGTGTACTAGAATAAACTAGGATAAGAGTGTACAGTATTAATATGAGAAGATGAGAAAGTTGTAAAGATAAATCTTTTGAATGGGATAGATCTTTTTAATGGTTGCAAAGCAATGCAAATGTGTATAGCAACCCTAAACTTCAGGCTTAAAATGATTAAACTCTTAAGTTTCATGTTATGGATATTATACAAAAAATTTATACTTTGTGTATTTCTATTTAGATTCTATTTACATCTATTACAGTACTTTTTTCATTTTTTGTCCATATTATCTTTGTTACACTGCTTAGGAAATAGTAGGGCGGGGGTTTAGCTCAGCGGCTTAAGCACTTGCCGGATAAATGCAAGGACGTGAGTCCCATCCCCGGTACCAAAAAAAAAAAAAATTTAGTTCATAATACTAATCTCAATTTCACTACTCACAGTAAGACTTCAACTTATGTACTGTTCTTGTGGCTTGGCAAATTTAGCTCTATAAACAAACATATCAAAATATTTTTCAGTAGCTTAATTGGGTATTTAGAGATGCCCAAAAATGTATGTGTGACCTAATATGTAAAACTTTAGAATAATAGAAGAACTTTCTCTGGCCTTTTTTGCTTGTTTGTTTGTTTGTTTGTGGTTTTTTTTTTTTGTTTGTTTGTTTTTTTGTTTTTGCATCAGGGATCAAACTCACGACCTTGCACTTTCCAGGCAGGTGCTTACGCCGCTGAGCTAAATACCCAGCCCTTTCTCTGAGTTTTGTGGACAATGACCCAGCAATGATCAGGAAAGGGTAAGAGCCTTTATTTTCTATTAGCTAGTATTGCTGCATATGAACTAAGCTCTCTAGAGCAGAAATGATCATTCCCTCACACTCTGGTGTGAGCACTGGAATAATTAACCTTTGTATTCTAAAATGTTTGAGGTGCCAGGCAGCTGCGGACAGTAGTACATCAAATCCAAGTCCAAAGACTTCTTGCCATTCAAAGAATCTGAGTGTCCCTCTCTGATAAGTTTGTTCTCATGTTTGTCCAGTAGAAAGGGAAGATAATCAGAGCAAAAAGAGATTCCTACCTCAGAACATGCAACAAGATTGTTCACCCCACAGTGCTCTGCCTTGTTACACATTTATATGGAATGAGAAGAGGCTAGACTAGCAATGAAGTATCTTCTCTTTCTGATTCAGGATGCATAAGTTTTCTCTTTTCTCCACAAACTTTTCTCTGGTGCGTGTCATGTGACATCAGGTATTCCCTCAAAAATCTGGTTCATTTATAAATCTGGTCATTGGTGAACTTATTGGACTTACATTTCATGATAGTGATTCTGAAAGGAGCCGATTGATAAAAATAAGTCTAAATAATAGCAGGTATGGTTGTTCTTTAAAAAAATTTTGAAAAGTTTTTAATCAATCATTCATACAGTTACTTACTTTTATGTTTTGCCCTTAGTTTCATGGCTAATTTTAAAATTTCAATTTTTAGTACTTGATCACCTTCTTTCATCCCATCAGTACAGCTCCAAAGAATTGCTTTAGATAACAGAAAACAGCTAAAGTCAGTGGAGGGTTCAGAGTTAGCAGAGAGGCATAATGATATGACATCAATGGAAAGATGAAAGTTAGCTCATTGTTAAATATACATACACATGTTTTATTATTTCTCAGTTCTCTTCTGCCTGAGGTATTTCACACTGGAAATTTTCACTTAATCCCTAGCTTTCCTTTTCTGGAACCCTGTTCCTCTCTCAGCTGAACTTCCAGAGCCCAGAACTCTCTATAAAGAAAATGAAGAACATCCCAGAAATTTCTAAGATTTTATTTGAATACCAATTAATCTTCTCTGTTGTTCAGTGCATTTTAACTGAAATAAAGGATACATTTTTCCTTCACGATAAAGAAAGTCCTACTGAAGAGTTCGGAAATTAGGTAACGTTTATATGAGAGTAATACTGTTCTGCTGTGTAGCATCATAGGAGCAGTGCATGTCTTAGTGTGCTATATCTACGGTATTCTATTATACCTCACTATACAACAGCATATCATATCATGTTATATAATATTGCTATATCATATCACATAATGTCCTTTCACATATGTTGTGCCATATCATTGCTCAATATATCACATTTTGCTACATACTGCCTTATTATGTTATATCTTTCAAACTATCCTATCTTTTTACCTCTCTCTCTATCATCTATTATCTATCATCTATCTGTCTATTTGTCTAATCATTTTGACTGGACTGAAAATTAAATCCAGAGCCCGACACCTGCTACACAAGTGCCCTATTGCTCAGCTACACTCCAGGTATGGAACTTGATTTTTTTTTTGTATTCTGAGCTCACAGTTTAATTTCAAAATAAAGGAAACAAATCTTTGTCTATACAACAGAAAAATGGTATTACAAACACAGTGTTACCTAAGTTCACAAATTTACTCCATTCTATGATTCTGTGCAAAATGGCCACATTCATATTCATACAAAAAAAGTAGCCACAGTTGTGTTCATCACCAGGTTCAGAATTTGCAAATGAAAATGAAATTTTACTACACACTTTTATTTGTTAACTAAATTGTTAGCAAATGAAAGCATTCATCAACTGAGGTACCATGGGAGATGATTAGGTAAGTTGGTAGATGATACACATAAGTAAAATGGATATGTAATAATTTAGATTATCACATTTTCTGTTACCGAAAATAAGTATAGTCTTTTTAAAAAAACATAGTCGTTAAAGTTGTACTTTAAATAAGAATTTTAGATTTTGAACACTGCATTATTCATTTCCTAACAGAGTTATTTGTGACCAACACTAATCCCCTGAAATATTAAAAGTTTTTTCAAGTTTTAGGGCAAATCCATGTAGGAGTTCTATGAATAATAAGAGTAACTAAACATGTTCGCTTAGTTCTATGTGTTAGATCCAGATTCATGCATGCACTAACTCCTCCCAAGTTCCCATGAAGTTATTAATGCTAGTATACTTATTTTGTGGGGAAACTTGTAGCATGTGTGCTATGTGAAAGTAGGGAAATCACTAAATGATCTATACTTTAATCTCTATAATATTAACTAGTCTCTATAATACTTAAGTGACTGTGACAATTGTATGTCAATTATTTATTGCAGATTTAGTTCAATGCCCCACTTGTAAAATTGCATTTCTAATCATTTTTTTCTATTTTTAAATTTTGGTCAGGAAAATGGAAAAAAGGCAATTCTCTCTATTGTGTTATTACTATTTAAATAAGTATAACCTTATGGTATTTTAAAAATATGTCTTAACTGAAGACTCAGCATGATGAGAAACAATAGATAAAACAGCAAAGAAAGTATATAAGAGAGTATATGACTGAGTTAATTTTCAACCCTGAGAACACTAATTGGCTATTACTCTGACTACAGTAGTGCATATAAGCGAGGTAAAAGAAATCATGGAACTGAGCACAGTGGTAGACTCTTGTAGTTCCAGTATTCAGAAGGCTGAGGAAGGGTAATTGTGAGTTAGAGTCAGTTTGATGCCAGTCTGGACTATAAAAGGAGACCTTGCCTAAAAGCAAACAAAAGGAGACCATGAAATCAATGATGTGCACAAGAATAAAGATGGGCAGGTAAAGAGAGGCAGACATACTGGAAAAGAATGGCTTCTTAAATAATATGGAGTTCACTGGTGTTCATGATTCTTTGTTTTAGACCAATTTAACAATTGCCTCGTGTTCATGTCTACATCTAATTCTGCATGAGATACAAAGGAATGTGTAGGGAACAGTACAAAATCACATACAGTTGGCATTCTAGTAGATAGTATGCAAGCAAAATTACCGAAAATGGTGTCAAATAGCCAAAAAATGTAACTCATAGTACAATACATGACAATTCTTCTTATGTTGTAGTTAAAATAGTGGTTTTGCTGCAAAATTAGTGTAAGTCGAACCACCTTTGCTTCTTAGTGGTATGATCTGAGCAACCTACATAGGTTAAGATGTAAGCCAAAATTACTTCATTTATAAAAGATAGGTGTTTTAGTTACTTTTCTTGTTTTTTAGACAAAAATACCCGACATTCACAAGTTAAAGGATGAAAGGTTTGTATTGGGTCATGGTTTATTTTGCTTTTAGTCAGCTGGCTCCAACAGGGTGGAATGGCAGAAGAGCATCCCAGAAGAGAAACAGTCAATGGCAGAGCAGGCAGGAGACAGTAAACAGCAAGTAACAGTAGCAATCCATCCTTCTCTTTTATTCCATCCAACCGACCAACATTTTGAGTGATGCCACACACTCAGATCAGGGCTTCACATTATCCACAACTAGAACTGTGATAAACCAATTGGAGGATTTATTCAGTACCATGCACCCTATTCCAGTACCATGACCTGAATCCACATGCTCACACCCTAGATCCAACTCCATTCAAAAAAACTCCACCTATGAGTGTATGAGGTTTTGGGAGGATATCTACATACAAGCCATAATGAGAGGTTAAAGTAGTGTCTAGCATGGCTAAGAGTAACCAGTAAAATAATACATGTTAAAAGCAGTAATTAGAAAAATAATAAATGATAAATATTTTATTTTCTTCTTATAAAAATAAAATATTGAAATAAAAAATGTTTAAGAGGTTGGCTTTACTACATTTGATACGACAATCTTACAAAGTTCTTTTATGGCTAAAAGTTGGTTAAACCCAATTTCTAAATTTCTTACTTCCACATCATGTTTTCTCATCTTTAAAAATATATTTGAATTTATGAATACAAGATAAAATCACTGACTTCAGTTTTGTAATGGATTATTAGTGACATAAGACTTTTAAAAGATGTACTTAACATCCAGGTAGTTGTTATTTTTATATTATATTATTTATTTTTATTTATTTATTTTCATTAGGATGTATTTCTAATATAGTACAAATATACTCAGGATGAGGAATTGGCACACAAAAATTACACCATAAATCTTTTTACTTACCCTCTCTACTTCCATTCTCTCTTCATTCCAGATTTCCTTCTTATTTTCAAGAGGCCTACTTCTGTTTCTTTAATCTATTTTGCTGTTTAAATTATTCATTGGCTTTTTCACATAAGACAAAACATGATATCTAACTTTCTGTGTCTGGTTTATTTAACTTAACATTTTGATCTGAAGATGCATCTTTTTTCCTACAAATAACTCAAATTTACCCATTTTTATAGCCAAGAAGTACTCCATTGTGTATCTATACCACACTTTCTGTATCCATTCATCTGCTGATGGGTTCTTGGCCACTTCCAATATTTAGTTATTATGAGTTGTGCTGCTATAAACTATATATGTATCTATCTCTGTAATATGATATCTCTAAATTTTTTATGAAGATACTTAGGAGGAGTGTAACTAGGTCAAATAGAAATTCTATTTTTAGTGGATTTTTGGTTTGTTTGTTTGTTTGTTTGTTTGTGTTTTTGTAATCTCCACACTGATTTCTGTAGTGGTTGCATTAGTTTGCTTTCTACCAACAGTGCTGAAGAATTTCTTTTCCCCACAACTTTGCCAGCATTTTTTATTATATTTTTGAGTTCTTGGTGATAGTCATTAAAGGAACAAGTTCCTGTAATCAAGTAACTATGGAACTGCAATACACCAATGTCTGTGGGATACAGTGAAATCAGTCTGATGAAGGAAGTTTATATCCATGAATGCACATGATCAGGCAATAGAGGTATTCAAAATAAATAACCTAAAGATACATCTCAATATCTTAGAAAAACAACAATAATCCAAGTACAAAAGTAGTACAAGAAAACAATAATGATGATCACAGAAGGAATTAATGAAATTTAGACTAAAACAATACAAAAGATCAATGAATCAAAGCATTGGCTCTTTGAAAGGATAAAGAAGAATGATAAACACTTATCCAAATTTTCCAAAGGAATAAATGGAAAAAAAGTTCACGTGAATTCAATTAGAAATAAGAAAGGTGACATCACAATGACACTACTGAAATTCAGAGGATTATAAGAAACTGTTTTGAAAATTTTATTCCAGTAAATTAAAGAATGTAGGAGAAATGAAGACATTTCTAGACACATATGAATTACAAAAATTTAATGAAGAAGATATAAAAATGTTGAATAGACCAATAATAGAAAATAAAATAGAGATAATAATAAAACTTTTCCAAGTATGAAAACTCCTGAATTTGCTAACGAGTTCTACCAGGACTTCAGGGAAGATCTAGTACCTATAGTCCTCAATATTCTTCCATAAAATTGAAATGCGTGGCACATACTAAGTATCGGTTTAATAAAACATTTAATCAAATGCTAAGATATACAATGTAGTGGCACTGACCAGAGGTATGTATGAGATGAATATGCAGAAATAAGAAAGTTTTGGAGACACTTGCCCAAAACCTCCCTGGATGCAGGGTTAGAGATTGAAAGTTTGCCTACCAGGCCACAAGTTCAAGTACCATGGAATCTTTGCCTTAAAGAATGAATGTTCCGTCTTTCTCCTTTCCATACTCTGATTTATCACTTAGATTTGCACTAAAGTCAATCATGTACCAGATCACCCTGACCTATCCTATGTCCTTTCCCTGTCTCCTACAAGAATTCCTACACAAATGTCCTTCTTTTGTCCTTTATCCTTGCTTCCTGGTTCTATCAATAAAAAGCTGCAGAACTTTGGTTCAGGGCTGTCTTTATGAGATTCTCTCATGTTGAGTGATTTTGGCTAAGGGCAGACCCTCTGGGTCTTCTTGGGGTTTGACTAGGTCATTGACTCCAAGTTATCTCATCCTTGGCACTGCGCCATGGTTGTGAACTGCAGCCTTGTACTTCATATCTTGATAATTATTACATTTAAACAATAAAATACATTATTCTGAATGTGCAGATAATGCAGCTTAAGGCCAAAAATAAATTGAAGAGAAAACCAGAGCAAGACAGAAAAATAATTAAACAAAACAAACATTAAGAAATAGAATAGTAGAGTATGCTCTGCCACACTTGACCTAACCTATTGCCTATTTGATCCAAAATCTCAAGAAATTGGGCGTTATTAATAGTCAAGTATTTGCTTACATTACCTAAAATGAGATGTCAAGTAGCCACATATTTATCTTGACATCTGAAGCTAAAATTTTAGTGAATCTCAGTCCCCCTTTTTGACCTTGTAGGCTGCTTTAACAAACACTTCTATTGAAATAATTTAAAATGTTACAAAGCACCCCCCTACACACAGACATCTTCCTTAAGACCGGAGGGCTAATAAGGGAGACAGTCAAAATCTGTGGAAGATGCAGCCTACATAACCTATAGAGTAAACAGTGTTTTTCCTGAAGGATATTGCAGTTCTGAAATCAGAAGGTGTTCATGAAAATTTTAGAATCTGAGCAGAGTATTTTATGAATTCATTGAGTTGAGGACAAAATTAAAATAGAGATGAAGGTCCACCAAAGAGAGAGAGTTTCTGATGTATACACTAGCGTTAAAGAAAGGTCCCAGAGAACTCCATCCTTAATCTAGGTGAAACATTAAGCAACCCAAGACAGAATACATCTCACTTTCAAATCAACTCAATCCTGACAAGATGAAGAATTCTACCTCTAGTCTGCCTGCCATATATAGAATCACTAAATATTGTGGATGAAAGTAATAACAGACTTATCAACTTATTGCTCTAATTTTTAATATGCAATGAACAATGAATTGAATATATGCAGACACAGAGTCAGACAAGCTTTATGTAAATAGGAAGAAATACATACAGAACAAAAACTAATGGATGGGAATTACAGATATTGCAGTTTGGTTGGGGAATTTATTTGTAATTATAATTAATATGTACAATGAAACTATAACAAAGCAG
>RJWT010018272.1:0-18945 GCA_004365215.1 Cuniculus paca
CGTTTAAATTCTTTTTATTCTCTTTGTGGGCTTCGAGTCATATTTTAGATTCTTCCTTGGTTCCGGGGACCCAGTTCCTTCCTTCTTGTCCTCTCCATGATGTTATATTCCAGCATCTGAACTGTTTCTCTCAGAGAGACTGTTTACTCTGCTGCTTACTGTTCCGCCATCTTTAGCTCCTCCACTCTGGGCATCTTTCAGGGCTGTGCCTCACACAGACACTGATAACCCTGAGATGGAGCCAACCCATGCTGTTCCATGTCCCTTGTTCAGCTGGCCTCACCCAAAATGGCTTCTAGTCAGTCACCCTCTCCTGGGGACATTTAAATAGTCACTCACCAGCTGCTGCAGCCCACTGCATCAATTGCTTTGCTCCATTGGTGTGTTTTTTCCTGGAGGCCTCAGGGCCCCCCACCATCCCCCTACCTGTGTAGGTTCAAGTCTCCTTTCTTATGTGGCAAGCCAGGAATCAGGGAAAAAGAGCTGTTTTCTACTTCCCCCTTTACCTTGACATCTGTCACCTTGTGCTCCCCATAGAGTCAAATTCACCCTTCAAATTTTCTTGGGTCTCATGGATCCACCTCCCTTCTCTGGCTTTCCTGGGTTGCTGTGCTCCAGCATCTGGACTCCTATCTTGGAGAGGTTGACTTGCTACTTAAAAGAGAATTATTCTTCAACTTTGAGGATAAATCTTAAGATACTTGAGAAACAACAACCAACCCTAAACTGAAATTAAAGAGGGTAATTAAAAGATGAGAGCAGAAATCAATGAAATTAAGACAAAAAAGCAAAAAAGTCAGTGATTCAAAAAAATAGTTTTTAGACAGAATAAATAAAATAGATAAACCCATTGCCAGACTTAGGTAGAGAAAGTGAGAAAAAACTCACATCAGTGCAATTAGAAATGAAAAATGTAGCCAGCCCCTTCCTGTGAGCTGGTACCAGTCACAGGCCATGGGGAGGAGAACCAGAGGCCAGCCCCTTCCATGCACAGGCTGGGAGAGAAGAAGAGCTAAGGCCCTCCCTGCAACCCTGTAAGTAACCGTCTGATCTGGAGAAACACAGGTTGAGATGAGAACTATTGAAGTAAAATACAACTTAATTCTTGTAGTATTTACTGTTTCGTTGACTTTGCAGGCCTAAAGTTGGTAGTCTGATAATCTATTTAGAGGACAACAATATGCAATATAGCATCTATGGGGATCTCCTTCTGAAGGGGGTAGTCATTGTTAATTCCCCATTATCTTTTTTTAAAGTCCTATATTATTTTCGTTGTTTTGTTTGGTTTGGTTTTATTCTGTTTTGTCATGTTTGATTTTATATCTGATGGCATGGGAAGCCATTTCAAAGATAACAAGATATAGTGTGGTAGCCATTTTGGATTTGCTATTATCTTATTTTGAAGTCCTGTAATGCACTCATTGTTTTGTTTTTACTGGTTCTATTCTGTTCTGTTTTGTTTGGTTTTCCTATGTCTGATGGTATGGACAGCTATTTTGAAGACAAGAAGAGGAATTATGGTAGCCATTGTTGATTTCCTATTATCTTGTTTTGAAATCCTATATCACATATACTGTTTTGTTTTGATTGACTTTATTCTGCTTTATTTTGCTTGGTTTTATTCTCTTTACAATAAAAAAATTAACAAGGACTCACCAAGAAGCAAGCCCTCCCTGCAAACCAGCACCATGTGTGGGCTGCTGCAGGTGGGGTGGGGGGACAACCAGAGCCCAGCCCTTTCTGGTGCATAGGCTGGCAAACAAGAAGAACCAATCCCCCTACCCCCATATGTGTCCAGCTGATCCAGAGAAACACAGGCTGTGATTATAGCTATTGAAGTCAAATGCAATTTGATGCTTGTGGTGTTTTGATGTTTCACTGAACTTGCAGATCTAGGGCTAGTGGTATGATCATCTGTTCAGAGGATAGTGGTATGCAGTGTGGCAACTATGGAGATCTCCTTCTGAGGGTGGTAGCCATTACTGATTCCCTATTATCTTGTTCTGAAGTCCTGAATCATTTTCATTGTTTTGTTGGGTTTTTTCTCTTTTGTTTTGTTTGATTTTGTTATATCTGATGGCATGAGCAGCTATTTCAAAGATAGCAAGATATATTTTCGTAGCCATTTTGAATTTACTATTGTCTCATTTTGAAGTCCTTTATTGCATTCATTGTTTTATTTTTATTGGTTCCATTCTGTTCTGTTTTGTTTGATTTTTACTATGTCTGAAGGTATCTGCAGCTATTTTGAAGACAACAAGAGGCATTATTGTAACTATTGTTGATCTTGTATTGTTTTAAAGTCCTGTGTCACTTACGCTGGTTTGTTTTGATTGGTTTTATTTTGTTTTATTTTCCTTGGTTTTATCCTCTTTAAAATAAAATAAAGAAAATAAAAAAATTATAAAAAAAATGAAACAGGTGAAATTACAAGTACTGTCAAAATCCAGAAGTTAGTAACTACTTCAAAAAATTATATTCCAACACAGTAGCAAATTTTGAAGAAATGGACCGATACTTTGACATATCAAACTACCAAAGGTAAATTAAGAAGACATAAATATGCTTAACAATCCAACAATAAGCAATGAAATTGTTTCAGTAATAAAGAATTTACCAAAAATTAAAAGCCTATGACCTGATGTATCCACTGCTGAACTCTACAAAATGTTTAAAGATGTTATATCATCAGTACTCCTCAAACTCTTCAAAGAAATTAGAAGGGGTGGAGTGCTCCCAAACTCATTTATGGAAGCCAGTATCACTCTGATCCCAAAATCAGGTAAAGACCCAACTAAAAAATAAAAGTATAGGCCAATCTCATTAATGAATATAGATGCAAAAATCCTCAACAAGATATTAGCAAATAGAATGGAACATATTATCAAAAAGATCATACATCATGAAGAAGTAGGTTTTCATCCCAGAGATGCAAGGATAGTCCAACATAGGTAAGTGAATAAATGTAGTACATCACATAAACAGAAGCAAGATCAAAAACCATATGATTATATCAACATATGTAGAAAAGGTTTTTGACACAAGCCAACACCACTTCGTGATAAAAATCCTGGAGAAAACAGGTATAGAAGGACATACCTGAGTATGATAAAAGCTGTATATGACAAACCAGTAGTCAGTATCATGCTACATGGGGAAAAACTAAATGCAGTCTCCCTAAAATCACAAACAAAACAAGAATGTTTGCTATCACCTTTTCTATTCGATATGGTACTCGAAATGTTAACCAAAGCAATTAAGAAAGAGAAAGAAACAAAAAGAATACATATAGGGAAGGAAGAATTCAAATTATCATTATCTGCAGATGACACAATACTCTAAATACAAAACCCAAAGAATTCCACCAAAGACTTTTAGAATTAATAAAAAACTTAAGCAATATAGCAGGATACAAGATCAGCATGCAAAAATAATTAGTATTTGTGTACATCAACAATGAATGGAATGAGAATTATGAAAATATTGTACCATTTGCAGTAACTTCAAGAAAAATGAAATGCTTAGGATTTAGCCCAAACTTAAAAGTGAAAGACATCTACAAAGAAGATGACCATACTCTAGAAAAGGAGGTCGAAAAAGACATCAGAAAATGGAAAGATATTCCCTAATTCTGGTTAGGCAGAATCAATATTATTAAGATGTCCATACTCTCAAAACTGTTGCACAGATTCAGTGCAATGCCAATCAAAACATCTACAGTGTGCTTTACAAATCTGGACAAAGCAATTCTAAATTCCTATGGAGGCATAAGAGACTCAGAATAGCCAAAGCAATTTTGGGCAACAAGAGCAATGCAGACTTCAAGATATACCACAAAGTGAAAAAAAGGCGTAGTATTAGAAAAAAGCAGACACAGGGATCAGTGGAACAGAACTGAGGATAATGAAGCTTCCCCAGACACACTTAACTCTATCTTTGACAAAGGGACCAACAGCATATGTTAGAGGAAAGATAACCTCTTAAACAAGTGGCACTGGGAAAACTGGTTATCAGTTTGTAGAAGAATGAAACTGGACCCTTCTTCCTCACCATATACGAAATTAAAATAAAAATGGATCAAATATCTAAACATCAAAACAGAAGCATTAAACCTAATGGAAAGTGGAATAGGTAAAACACTTGGAGATATAGGTGTAGGAAAGGAGTTTCTAAACAGAGCCTCAGTCGCACCAAAATAGCAGCAAGAATCAGCAAATGAGGCTGCATCAGACTAAAAACTTCTATACAGCAAAATAATCAATCAGTAGAAGAAGGCAACAATTTACGGAATGAAAAAAAACTTTTGCCAGCTACTCCTCAGAGGACTAATATCTAGAATATAAAAAGAACTCAAAGAATGAAACCACTTAAAATTAAAGGTACAATCAAGAAATGGCCAGGAAAAATGAAAAGATACTTCAGAGGAAAAAATGCAAGTCGAAAAATGAAAAAAATGCTCGACATCTCTGGCCATTAGAGAAATGCAAATTAAAACAATCCTATAATCCCATCCTATTCTGGAAACAATAGCAATCATTAAGAAATCAAGCAATAAGAGATGCTGGTGATGCTGTGGTGAAATAGGAATCTTTCTTTATGTTGGTGGGAATGTAAACTAGCACAACCATTACAGAAATTTGTATAGAGATTTCTAAAGAACTGAAATTAGGAATTCCATATGACCCACTATTCCCCTTCTAGGTATCTTCCCCAAAGAGCTTAAGGCATCATACTATAGCGATACATGCATAGCAATGTTTACTGCGGCACAATTCTTATTATATAAATCCTGGAAGCAGCCTGTATGTTCATCAATAGACAACTGGATAAAGAATCCGTGGTCTTTCTACATAATGGGGTACCTTGGCTCTATAAAGAATGACAAATTTGAGACAATTGTAGGAAAATGGATGCACCCAAAAAATACAATGTTGAGTGAAATAAACCAGGCACATAATCTTAAATACCATATGAGATCTCTCACTGAGTGAGGCAAAGTACAAACAAAGAGAATAATGAAGTTGGATAGATGGGGACACAGAGGTGAATCTCTTGTGACAGGGAAGCAGTCCAGTGGAAAAAACAAAATAAGTAGAACAAAGATATGCCATGTACAGAAACATAATAATCTCAATGAATGAAACATTATACGACATAACATGAGCTAAGATTAATAATATCAGCAAGAATGAAAAATGGGATCAGGGATGTGAAGGAGGAAGGAGGGGGAGGGGACGGGAAGGAGATTAAATAAATGAAACAAGCTGTGAGGGGTACATGTGACCACTCCCCAAGTTGATTGTAAACTGCATGTACTGCAAACATGAACTAAAGCAGCAGAAAATTTAACAATCTTGCATTATTGTTTAGGAGGTGTACTATTTGCATGAAGATGGAAGGCATCTATTTCTGTTGTTTAGGATGCAGAAGATTTCAGTTATTAAATTCTTGGCTTGGTGTAACAAAATTCTGCCATAACTCTAACCCTGCAGAAGATTCATGGAATAAGGAAAATATTTTAAAAAATATTTAAACCCCAATCCTATTTGATTTGAACCTTTTCTTGTGAGCATGCCTTTTGTATGTCCTTGGGAAGAATAAACTCAAAAATTAGATTTTGATGGAGCTGGGTTTATCAAGATAAGAGGAGTGGGTGCAGTGAATGAACTGTTCCTGTGGATGGTAATGAAATATTTACCTCTTTTGGAGGATGCTTTTTGTGTGTGCTCTTCCATGATTTACTTGGTACTTGAATGGGAAAATGTTGTCATGACAACGGTGTAACAAACAAGGCAGAATTGCATGCAGATGAATCATGACTTTATATTCAAGACAAAGAAGCAAATGTTCTCCTATGAAGTCTGGCTTTATTAAGCTTAAAAAGTACAGCAAACATTTTAATGAGATTTTGTTATTGTTTTTCAGAAAAAAATGAAGGTGAATAGAAGGGTAAAAGATGTAGATTATGTTTCTTTGTGTAATGTTATCACAAGGCTGTTGGCTCAGACTTACCTACTGTGGTCCTAGCTATCTACAGGATAGTGTTGAGATTGTATGTGTCCCAGAGCAAGTAGTGGAGGGGTATGCGCGTACACACACACACACACACGGTGACACGGTGAACATGGCAGGAAGCTGTCTTCTTATCTGGTTAAAAGATCCAAGTATACAAACCATTCAGGAGTGTGAGGCAGAGAGTGAAGTGACTGCATGTGTGTTCCAAGAGCACTGTGGTAATCCTTGCTGAAAGGCAGGAAAGTTAGAGGGTATCTGGCTGGAGTGAACAACACGGAGCATTTGTGATACTCTGGGAATCTTTCTGAGGTCCGTAAAGAGAGACTTCACACATGGGCCAGAAAACTGTGTAGGTTATGACTATATATCATTTAGTACTCCAACAGGTGAGCCATGTCCTGGGCCAGGAAACGATCACGTTATATACTTTTTAAAAAAATATAAAATGCCTTCTGTTGATACAGAGCTCTGTGTACTGATAGGATGTTTGTGGCTATGAGTCTTATCTAAGTAGTTCTCAAACTTGAGTCTCCATCAGAATCACCTAGAAGGCTTGTTAAATTACAGCTTGCTGAACCTTCTTCCAGGAGCTTCTGAGTTTATTTCTAACAAGATCCCAGAGGCTGGTGCTTGTGGTCTCACACTTTGAGAACTGTTGCTTTAGACACAGTTCATCTGATAGGAAGGCAGTGAACATGAGGGCCGTGGTTTGAGTGTCCTGCAAAGAGATCATGCACTGGAAACCTCATCATCAAATTTATGTGTTAATGGTATTGGGGAAGAAGTGTCTGGGAGGTCATTCAGAGTGCAGGAGAGCCTGAGAGTGGAGCTCCCATGATAGCAGCAGTGGCTTTGTAAGAAGAGGAAGAGAGACCTGAGCAAGCTCTCTTGCTGTCTCACCTGCTACACCTTCAGCTTTGTTATGGTGCTGAGAGAAGGCCCTCAGCAGATACTGGCTGGAGCTCTTGGATTTCCCATCCTCCAGAACTGTGAGTTCAAAAACCCTTCTATTCCTCGTAAGTCACCTAGCTGTATGGTTTAGCAACAGAGAGTGAACCGAGACAATTGGTCTTCTGTTTCTTCTCCCTCCTTGCTAAGCGACTGGGCGTGTGATGGCATGGTTCTTAGTGAATGACCCCCTAGCCAGCCACACTGGCACCACGGAGAAGCTTACTGTGGAGGAAAATCCCATACCCTACCCTAGTCCTCTGAACCAGAATTTCATTTCACGAGCTCCTCAGTGTAATGCAGACACACATTAAAGTTTGTGGAGCACAACTATAGCAGGCAGACTGCCAACGTGAGGGTCAAGATCTCTGAGCTGTATCCCGAGTTCAAGAGTCTTACTTGGTTTCAGTGCATGGGCTGGGGTGGGGTAGCAACCTACAAGTTTCCTGCCAGTTCTGAAATGCTGTAAATCTGAATCATGACCAGATGTTCTCTGCTACATCAGAAGACTTCTGAGAAGCATGGGCCTCAGGGCCTCTGAGGTCTTTGAGCTCCTTCTCCCTGCTACCCCGTGTCCTCTGTGTGAGGTGGGGTGAACCCCACCTAGCACTTCAAGCTGTGTTAGGAGAACTCCCGCAATTTAAACCCTGTATAGTCCATCAATCCATAACAGTAGTTAGTTACCAGTTGTATCAGTCAGGGTTTACTAGAGAAACAGATATAACACAAGATAGACAACTGTATAAGAAATTACAAGATTGGCTTACAATGATCAGCCACGAAGTTGAATGAGGGAGCGTGCAGAGGGTGTCTGCGCGCTGGAGGTTAAAGGGGGTCCAGCCCGAGGGCTGGAGCTTACTGCAGTGTCCCATGCAAGTCTGTGTCAGAAGGCCGATGGGTCTATGATGGAACACTGAAGAGTACGATGAAGGCTGGAGAGTCTACGATGAAGGCTGAAGAGTCCCAGGCAGAAGCTGAACAGTCTGTGCCAGAAGCCAGGAGACGACGTCCAAGCTGAAAGCGAAGACTGGAGCTCCCCCGAAAAAGCAGCCCCCAGTCCCTCCTCCTTTGTCTTTTATTGTATGCAGGCTACTGCCCTGGGGTGGGTGTAGCACTCACACCATCTGCCTGCCCTCCTCGAGCACAGGATGAGGATGTTACAAACTGAGGATGTTACAAACTAGGGACCCTGGCCCCATACTGAATCACTTAAACTTCTGACCTTCTCAAATTGACACAGTGAACAACATCCTAGAATGGTAACTGCTTGTTCTCTACACCTCAGGATGTAGAGCCCCCGAGTTTCTTAATTAAGCATCTAGACTTCTCAAGTTGACACAATGTACAAACCATAACACCAGTGTTGCCAGTAATTGTCAGAAGGTGTTAGTGATTTGAGCTTCTTTTGCAGCTAACATTTTACCATGGTATTGCATTATACCTTTTGAAGTTATACTTTTCTGTAGGAGGCCAGAGCTACTGCAGGCTGAGGATGAGAACTAAACTCCTGGGAGCTTGGTGTATAATCTCTTCTCATGACTTAAACCACAAGCAGTCTGGGGGACAGTACATCCAGTGTGACAGCATTAATAACAAAATTCTTGTCCTGAGTCGCCTTTGGGAAAGTAGTCGGGGTGGTCTTGAGTATCCCCTGGTAAGTCACATGATAGCACTGTGTACAACTGTCCTTCGGTATCCGTGGGGAATTGGTCCCAGGATCCCTGAGGATAACAGAATCCACAGATGCTTAAGTCCCTTGCATCAAATGGCAGACAATTTGCATAGAACTTACGCACATCTTCCCATAAACTTTAAACAATCTCTAGATACAATACCTAATACAATATAATGCGATGTAAATAATTGTTATACTTGTTTAAGAAAAATGAGCAAAAACAAAAAAAAACTGTACATGTTCAGTACTGCATCAGTCTTTTCTGCCTGCAGCTGATTGGGTCCAAGGACGTGGAACCCGAGGATTAGGAGGGCTGACTGTCTTTACTTTTTGTGTGGAAATATCCCCCACACAAGTAAAATTTTGTTTTAAAGAGATCTTAAAATTTCCACAATATAGAACCATTAAAATAAAACAGAATGCATTTTCAGACTTGAAACATGAGTTACTGAAAATAAAATGGATGTGAAAGCTAACTGGTGTACCGGATTAATAGACAGGACTTCCTATGGAACTATTTGGTCTTCTTGATAGGATAAACTATTCTTAAAGATTTCACACACATCAATTTTCATAAAAAGCACAGTGCTCACAGGATTGAATTTTATACATTCCTTAGAGAGCCCACCATCTTCACATTTTATCAATTGAAGCCTGCTTTCTACCAAATCTGTTCAAGTGAAATAAATACTTTTTGATCATAAGGTATTCCTCTTTGCATCTGGAGGAGTTTGATTGCTAGATCAATTTGTTTGACTGTAATTGAGAGAAATTTTGGCCCATTTCTGACCCAGTCAAATGTTGGCAAAAGGTGATTTGAACAGAGGTTATGATTGTGCATTGCCCAAAAGTTTCATTTTCTCGTGAGCTCTCTCTTTCCTGTTCTTTTGTCCCCTGGTAGTTTAGCTTCTACTGTCAAAAGATCTTTGCTTGCAATTTCTCTCTTTTTCACTGAGGATTGAACCTAGGGCCTCTGTACTGAGGTGCATCCCCAGTCCTTTTTTATTTTATATTTTGAGACAGGATCTTGCTAAACCACTTGCCCACGTTGGATTTGAACTTGCGATCCTCCTGTCTCTGCCTCCCAGGCTGCTGGGATTATGGGTGTGTGCCACCTCATTATCCTTTGCGAGGTGGTGTTTGTGTGTTTTGCTGGGAGAGATGGCTGCGTGGAAAGAAGGCAGAGCATGGTATTTGCTGATGGAGGATGTGTGCTCCAAAAGATGACTGAGTTAGGTTTCCTATGGACCAGCTCAGGGTCGGGGGAAGGGAAAACAGGACCTTGATAGATATAATGTAGACCTTGGAGCCTCGTGGTTCATCTGGAAGCCATCCCTGGGATGGAAGTAGGGATTATCAGGCAGCCAGCTCTATGGCCAGAGGATTCTCACCACGCCGTGCAGCTTCTGTAGGGGAGCCGCAGCTTTGGTTAATAACATGTCAGAGTCTAACCCCGATTTTGTATGTTGGGAGAGTTTTTGTTGCTGCCTTCTCTCTTTGTATCAGGATAGTGTATACATCTTTCTTTTAAAGGAAACTACATTCATCTTGCATAAGGGCTTGGAGGGTAGGCAAAATTTATTGCAGCTTTGTTTTGAACAGCACAGTCTTAATACACAGCAGTATGGAATTGCTTAGATAAATTATGATGCATGTATTCTTGGAAATATGTAGCCTAAAAATTGATCAACAAAAGACAATTCAGAACACATTTATCTTTATTGGTATGACAAAATATCCAGAGTATGAACTTAGGGGTAAAATAGCAAGATGAGAATCATGAGACAGAAAGGACAGGGTGTGAGGTTAACACTTGAGAGGGACAGAATGCGTGCAATTGCTTGAGTACATTCGTGTACAGATGTGTAGGCTCAGGACTCTCTAGAAACACTTGGAAGAAACTAGTAGCTCTGGGTGTCCCTATAGGAGGTATAGGTGAAATCAGATTTCCATGGACACCTTTATGCTCTCTGAAATTTTTTACTTTGTGTATTACGCATTGAAATAAACAACCATACAACCAGCTAACCAAATCCAGGACTGAAGACAGTACTCAAACACACACCTGCTGCAGCTTCTGTTGTCTGACTCAGTCCCCCCAACCTAGGCCGGGCTGCCCCTCAGGACCACCCAGGGCCCTCCAGGTGCTGGTCACACAGCCTGCGTTGCCTGGGGTCCTCCTCCATCCTGCCCCACGCGGCTTTGAGCCTTTCACTTTCAGTTTATGAAAACACTGGGGGTGGATTTAGCTTTTCCTCTGGGAAACAAAAACAACACAAAGGAAGTGTGTGGGTCTTTTTTGAAAATGGTGGGGTGTGTAAAAGCAGGGCTGCAGCTGTGAGGTGTTTCTGTCTCGAGCAGTGTGTCTTCTGAAAGCACTTTAAATAGATGACGAGAGGGCCCTGAGCACTTTTGGAAATGGAGGATTTTGAAAGCCTGTGTTTATCTGCTCTTTGCAAAAAATCGATTCCTCTAGGGCGAAGCTTCCCAGCCTTTGACGTCATGGCACACAGAAGTGACATTATTTGAAGAGCATTTGTGGTGCAGCAGCCGGAGGCAATGTGAATGTATCTTTGAGGTCTATTTAAAAAATTCAATACAGCTTTTTTTTTTTTTTCATTTTAGAGTTGTGATAAGAAAATATGTATACAGTGTTAGAGGAGAGATTATATTTGTTTAAATCTTCTAAATAAAACTGTCCAAAATTTTAGAATAGTGAGTTTATTTTCATGAACATATTTAGTATGGAAAAATTTCAAACATACACAAATAAAGAGAATAGAATCATTATCCCTTCCCCCCCGCATAGCACCTAGATCAACCAGGTAACTTGTATTGCTTTCAGATTTCATCCATGTCTTTCTCCCTTTCTGCTAAAATCTTTTAAAACACACCAAAGACATCATTTTATTTCATCTGAAGACACGAGTATAAATCTTTTACAGATAGGTCCTATAAAGAATAACTATTACCATCATCACCAATACATCAAAAATAACTCTAGGTATTATCTACTACCCAGTTTGTATTTATTTTTCTTCGTTTTCCCTCAATGTCTGTACTAGGCTGGGGGTGCAGTTGGGAGGTAGAGCAGTTGGTGAGCATACACAAAACCTGATTTGATCCTCAGAGAGGGGAGGGGTGTAGGTGGGGAAAGTCTTTTAATTGTTGGGCTATCTGAATCAAGATCAAAACAAAATTTATAAATACACATTGAGTGACATTTTGAATCTACAACATGAATATAACATTTGTGTACTAAATTTTATTGGTAAATCACACCCTGCCTAATTTAAAAACTAGCTTCCTGAGATATAATTTACATTCCATGGTAGTAGAAAAACAGCCCCCACCACAAGACACTTAAGTCCTAATCCCTGGAAAATGTGTAACCTTGTATGGAAATAGAGTCTTTACAGAGTTGTTAGTTAAAGGATCACTTACAAGGGAGATCGCCAGGGACATCACTTACAGGGGACAGGCAGAGGGACAGCGGATTT
The DNA here is from genome assembly GCA_004365215.1 of Cuniculus paca. Classification (NCBI taxonomy): domain Eukaryota; kingdom Metazoa; phylum Chordata; class Mammalia; order Rodentia; family Cuniculidae; genus Cuniculus; species Cuniculus paca. The sequence goes on from RJWT010018272.1 coordinate 12,139, forward strand.
ATGTTGAGGGCCGCATGGCTATGGAGCAGAGGGAGCGTGGCAGATGCTGGCTGATTGCAGTGATCTGGCCCCGGCCTCCGAATGCAGTGGCCACAGAAGCTGGACACACCAAGAGAGGGCTTCTCCATAGAGTCTCCAGAGGGAGCAGGGCCATGTTATCTTAGTTGCAGCCCAGGGATACTAACCTTAGATTTCAGGCCTCCAGAACTGTGACAGAACAAATCATTGTTTTAAGATACCACATTTTTGGTAGTTTTGTAAGGCAGTCACAGAAAACTGGTACATATACCATGTGATTCACTGTTTAAAGCACACGGTTCAATGGTTTTTAGCAGAACTGGGCATCCATTGCCAGTCAGTTTTGGACCCTTTCATCACCCCACAAAGTAACTTTGTATTCAGCAGCAATCACCCTGTCTTGGTCACTTTTGTTGCTGAGACAAACACCTGACACCCAAAATTAAGGAAGAAAAGGTTTATTTAGCTTACAGTTCTTGGTGGTTTCAGTCCATAATCAGCTGGCTCCAAAGCAGAGTGGCATGGCACTGGGGCAACACTTCAAGGCAGCAGCCAGAGCAAAAGAGAGAAAACAAGCCTCTTCTCTACCTTTAAATTGTACACAGGCCACCCCCACCAAAACCTTCAGGGTGGGCGTAACACTCACAAAATGTCCTTGCCCTCCTTTGCACAGGATGAGGATATTTACAAAGTAAGAACCCTGGCTCCCTGCTGAGTCTCTCAGTTAAACTTCTGAACTTCTCAAGTTGCCACAATGTATCAACCACCAGACACCCCCATTCCCTCCACCTTCTGACACTAGGCAACTAAGCTGCCTTCTTTCTCTATAGATTTGTCTCTTCTAGACATTTTGTATGAATAACATCATAGATTAGATGGTCTTTTGTGACTGGCTTATTTCATTTAAAGTAATGTTTTAAAGGTTATAACAACACTTAATTCCTTTCCATTGTTAAATAAAAACACAACTTTGCATGATCAGTTTATAAAGCTGAAATGTCTGTGAGAAAATCCTTATTGGCAATCACTTCTAAATGTTGGTAACAGAGTCTGTCTGGCAAGCACGAGGTCCTGAGTTCGATCCCCAGTACAAAAAAAAGTTGGTAATCACCACTGATACTTTGTTAGTACAAATCAGGGGTTGAAGATGGTTAATCTACTTTAATCTACTGTTTCAATATTTAATAATTCTAAAATTTGTAATGCTTGAAATTCTACTTTAAAAATCCAATAATAGCTGTTCCCTTGTTTTCATTGACAAATATGATATTGGATTTTCTTGTGATAACATGACTAGATTTCAAGTCCAATACACAATTGTCATGGTAACGATGGAGCTCTTAATGTTTAGACACGTGTAAGAGGGCACAAAGGGGCAGAGGTAGTACAGGTAGTGTATCTGGGGCTGGTAGACTGCTCACCCTCTACTCACCTGAATTTGGGCAACACTCCAGGGCCAACCCTCCTTTCATTGTCCTGAGAGAGGCAGAAACAAAAATAATAAAGGCCCTGTAACTGTTTATTGCCCCAGGCCTTCCTCATCAAACCGGTTTAAAGATTCACTCAAATGGACTGCTCTCATGTATGTAATTTAATCAGTGTGAACTCTGGGGTGCCATGGGTGTTGAAAGCCCCTGAGATGACTCAGTACCCTGCCTATCATTCCTATCAGTCTTACCCAGAGACCCAGTGAAAGGCATCTGGGCTGGGTTGCATATCTTTCAAAATCCAAAAGGCTGATTTACCTGCGTGCCTTTTCCTTTCCTGCCATCCCAATACCACTTTTCCCCTTTGTGCCACCCTTCTGTTTCTGGTGGTACAGACCTGCCCTGAGCACACCTTCCCATTATCTTCAATAAATGCAACTGCTTTTTCTTTTACCATTGGATGCACACATAATTCTTTGCCTGCCATATGCGGGAGCCTGGAATCTGTCTGTTGGATTCACTGTGTAGTATCAGAAGTACAGGACAAGTGTGAAGACAAAGACTGGGCAGGTCCTTGGGCAGTGTAGAGTCCATGGCAGGAGTTGATTTTCCAAAAGTCTCTGCTCTGCCTCCACAGAGCTGCTGCATGTGTGCCTTGACCGCTTTCAGCAGCTGCAACAGCCCTTGCTCACGAGGACAGAGGTCTGCTGAAGAGGGCTGTTGAGATGGAGAGCCAGCTGGGAGGGTGGCTCTGTGGTCTTTTGTGTACTATCACAGTCTAGTCCCCTGGGGCTGCCCTTTGAGGAACTCTAGACCACGCCTTTCCAGGTCAGAGGTGGCCAGCAACACACCATGGCCATCCATTGTGAGGCTCTTCTTTAGGTTGACCATGAGTATCGGGGGCCAGAACATGACAGGGAATGGCGGAGGGCACATAGACTGGGAGTCACATGGTTAATTTTTATGGCCCAGTGACAGGTCTTTCCTTTCTTTTTGAACACTAGCATCTGTCATGGTTATGTTATCTCTGTGCTGACCCTGTACATTGAAAGTTTGGGAAGGAGATAGATGTAACTTGTAACATAGGTCTACAGTTCTGTTTACAAGAAACTTTCATTTTTTTTTTTATAGCAGAGTAGTCTCCACTTGACTGGCAAACAGTTCTTAGAAAAGATACAAAATGCACCAAACGAAAGGAACAAATGGACATATTAGACAACGGTAAAATTTAAAAAATTCTCCTTATTAAAGTATCCTAACAAAAACAAGGGACAAAGACTAAAAGAGGCAATTATCTCATGTTTTCTTTCATATGTGGATCTCGAAAAGAAAGAACATGAAAGTGGTGTCAGTCAGTGCCAAATCTGTATCAGTCAGTGTTTACTAGAGAAACAGATTTAAGGCAAGATATATAAATATATATAAGAATTTACAAGATTGGCTTACAATGGCCACCCACAGAGTCTGGTGTGGAAAGGGCAAAAGGTCTGTTTGAACCCTGGAGATCCGAAGAATCCAGTCACAGGCTTGGAGCTCAGTGTAGTGTCCTGTGTGAGTCTGCATTGGAAGTCCAGAGACAATGTCCAATGTGAAAGTGAAGACTGGAGCTCCTCCAAATAAACAGAAGCGAGCCTTCCTTCTTCTTCTCCCTCCATATTTTCTGTTTTATTTTTTCAGACAGGGTCTTGATGTGTAGTGCAGGCTGGCCTTGGACTTGCTTATGTAGCCGAGGCTGGCCTCAAACTCACAGCAGTTCTCCTGCCTCAGCCTCCTGAGTGCTGGGATTACAAGTATGCACCACCACACATGGCTCTTCTCCCTTTTATATCATTCTGGTGACAATTCTCCCAAGGTTGGTCTTCCATACCCAGAACTATGCAGATCCAATTTAGTTGTGCATTTCTTATAGTCAGTTAAAAATACAAAGGAAGCTATTTTTTTTTTTTTGTGGCACCGGGGATCCAACTCATGACCTTGCACTTGCCAGGCAGGCGCTTAGACCACTAAGCTAGAGACAGGGTCTTGCTATGCCGTTCAGGCTGGCCTTGAGCTCACTTTGTAGCCCAGGCTGGTCTTGAACTCAGCAATCCTCCTGTCTTAGCCTCCCAAGTGCTGGGATGACAGGCGTGTGCCACCAGGCCCCGCACAAAGGAGGCTATTAAAGGAGAGGGAGGAGTCAGGGAGGGGAAGCAGGGAAGGTAATGGTGGTAGATATGATCAAAGTGCATGTCATGCATGTATGAAAATGTCACAATGAAATCTGTTATCCTTTATAATTAATACGGTGGTACCTTGGTTCACAAACATAATTTATTTTATGATTTTGGGAAGATAACTGTATTTGTTTGTGTGGGGAGATGACCCCCATTGTTTGCCACTTGATGTGGACTTTGTGAATGGAAGCAAAATTTTGTTGAATGCTTATGTTCGAGAACTGAATTACTTGTGAGCAAAAGCATTCATAATCCAAAGTATTACTTTATGTGCTAATAAAAGGTAAGCCACAGGTGGTGGGTATGGGGTAGAGATATCTGAGAAAGAACTTGTGTCCTGATTTATAAAAACTTCCACAAATCCATAACAAAGTAAAAGCTATGTGAGAAAAATGGGCAAAAGACTTGAAAAGACACTTACAAAAGAACTTTTAAGAATGGTCACTGAAAACATGATGGAGCTCAGTATCATCAGTCAATCAGAAAAACCAAGTACTGACACAGCGAAATGCCCCATAGTTATGGAATGGCTAGAATTAAAGTCTGACAACACCAACATTGCAGGTGTGTGACAACTGGAACTCTTATAATTTGCAGGTGGGAATATTGTGTGGTATTATGAACTTTAAGATACTTTTTGTCTGTTTCTTAAGAAGTTAAATACGTATCTACCCTAAGATTCAGAAATTCTGCTCCTAGGTATTTACTCAAGAGAGGAAAATAATACATGTATAATAAGACTACGTAAGGATATTTATAGCAGTTTTGTTTAGATAGTTAAAACCTGAGAAAATCTAAATGTCTATCAATAAGAGATTGGATTAACAACTGTATAGTTACAAAATGGAATATTGCTTGGCAATAAAAAGATAAGGTACAGACACAACAGCATACATAGATCTCAAACACATTATTTGAAGAAAGAAGCTGAGCATAAAAAGTAGATAGTACATGATTCACCTTTTATGAAGAAGAAAAAGCAAAACTAATCTACAATGACAGAAATTGTAACAGAAAGTGCCTCTGGGGGTTGATCGGGGAATGACTTGGAAGTAGACACAAGAACTTCTGTGGTAATCAAAACGTCACCTTGTATACCTTAAATATACAGTTGACCCTCTGTATCTGTAGTTTCTGAATCCATGAATTCAACCAACTGGGACAGAAAATATTTGGAAAAAATTATACCTTTACTGAAGATGTCAGATGTTTTGTGTCATTATTTTTAAATAATACAGTATAGTAACTATTTACATAGCACACACACTGCTTTAGGTAAATAACCTTGGGATGATTTAAAGAACATTAGAAGTTCTATGCTAATGCTATACTATTTTACATACAATATTTGAACCTCCACAGATTTTAGTATTTAAGTTTTATAGACAACTAAGTCAGATAGAAATTAATATGTAGTCAGACGGGGATGGGCCCTCAAGGGAGTCAGTGCAAATGAGAACACATCAAAACTGTGGCTGGGGACCAGGCTTCAACATGGAGATGCAATAGTCAGACCTGTGAGCCTCCCTAAGAGTTAAGAGTAGCTCGAGGTTATACTGTAATTAACACGAGCTGGTCCGGTAAATTCAGATAGGCATCAGTGGTTGACCAGAACATTTGGACCCACCACCCATTCCTTTCCAGAAATGCCTTTATTCTTTCTGTGTTAGAAGTTACAGATAAGGTGAAGCTAATGATGCTTGCTGTGCATCCTTACTACATGCCTCACTTCCCTATATGATCAATATTAGTTAAGCAACTGTATCTGTAATCCTATTGGTTGATTATAATTTGACCCATAGCTCCATATGTTGTGATTCTGCTGTATAAAATATCCTTGGACAAAAAGCCTCTCCAGTAACCCCTTTTGGGATCCCCACCACCGCCCTCAGGAGATTTCTCTCCATCAAACTTTCCTACTTTGATATTTGGGAGACATGAGCTAGGTGCATCAGACATCTAGCAGGTTGGGAGTTATTTTCCCTATCACGTAAAGGGGGTTTTGGAACCAGTTTCTGTGGGTATTTGGGGACAGACTTCCAACTTTCTAAACCCCAATAATGTTGGAAGAAAAATAATTTTCTGAGGCAGCAGAAGTGTTTGCTATCTTGGCAGTGGTGATTATTCATACAGGTAAATACAGCAAAACTCTTGTGGGGAACCACTCAGATTGCTTCAAAGTGCAAGGGCATCTAAGGACACCTGAGGACATGACCCCACTGTCTTGCACAAGCACACAGTGGGATATAGTTATGTAACCATGACTTAACAGTGGACAACTATGCATGACCCAATGAGGCCAGCCTGTAAGAAAGTAAATATGAAATAACAACCTACATAAGAGTTATACAATAAAGGTGCAAGCTGCTCTTGTGCTGTTGCATTCTGCTCTGCTCCACGCTGCCTGCTATTGTTGCTGATGTCTTGTACGTGTGTGTTCTTTAACCTGGGAACCTTACCCATGAAAATCTCCCTTGGATCCCCCTGAGAGGGCTGATAACTAGCGTAGGTAGCAAGATGTTGAGGTGAATAGTCCCATGGTGACTGTGGAAACAGGGCCCAAAGGTGAGGGAGAGCCCTGCGGCATGGCTGACAAGCAACCCCCAGTCTTGCCATGACTACCTGTAGCCACCACCTTGGCAGCTTGGAAGGACCAGGAGGACTGGGAATCAGTCTGTTTGGAGTCTGGGGAGGTATCAAAAGCCTTGGAAGTGATGGATAGACAAATTCCTCCCCATCACTATGAATTGGCAGGGCGGGTTGCTTGGCTGTTTTTCCCTCTCTTCTGTTGGGTAAATCAAGGGAAGGATGGCCTTATCTGGCAAGGAGCTGCAGCACATAGAGGAGGATCTTGAACAATGGCTGGTTGCTGCTGAGCTCATAATGTGAGACATGGAAAGCACTGCCTTCCCCAGAAATGTCTCCAGAAGTGCAAGTCCTCATGTCTGAGCAAATTCCTGGGAAAATTACATGGTTATGCATGCTAGGCCAGCTATTCATCCAAAAGTGGAAGTAGAGGAACCCCTATCCCAGACAGGAGGACTGCGAGGGCTGCCTACCTCTGCCCAGCGCAAAGCATACATGACCTATACAGCCATGGAGCTGTGGGAGCTGGAGAAGCAATTAAAGCAGAAGGTGGGTGAAACAGT
>RJWT010018273.1:0-18931 GCA_004365215.1 Cuniculus paca
ATGAATATCTGTCCACAGACATGCAACATTTTTTCCTACTACACAAAAATGTATCCTGTTTGTTTGAGGCCAGGTGCATAGGAAGAAGGTAAGGTATTTAGTTGCTTGCTACAAGGGAAAGACTACTGAAATAAATGTCCAGAAATAATTTACACATTCTTTTTCTTTCCACCCAGTGCTGGCCTACTGTATAACATTTCTTGGACCCCAAGACTCAGATGAACCTAGGCAAGAGCATGGGGGTTGGGCAATGGCCTGATTGACTTCTTAAAAAGGACAAATGAAGTCAATAAATGATGAGAATAGAAAGAGCTGATTCCATTCCAGGGCCCAAGCAGCCTCTAGTACATTTCCCTATCATGCTGGCCATAATGGGAAGTGACAGCTGATGAAAGCTGCTATTCATGGTCATCTGAAACAGCTTTTCCTCCCAGATGAAATTCGGTGTGGCATGAGTCTAAACACACAGACCAAAGGCCGAGTGAATGTATTCCCCGAGTCCCTAAGGGCTGGCAGAGGCAACTTTGTTTGCAAAGGGGGCTTCCTGACTGGGCATCAAAGAGACTCACTGTAAACAATGGGAGTCTTTATGCTCTTCCTCTGCTCAAACCCGAGATGGTGGTCCTGGCCTAGACTCTGTCTTTCTCAGCTCCTCCTTTTTGTTTATAGTCAGCCACTGGGGTGACTTTGAGGGTTCATAACTGGTATTTTCCACAACTATAACGAACAAAGCTCAGATTTATCCTCATGCCTTCTGGGTGAACCATTTGCCTTTGGGGTTCAATGCTGGGGTGGACAACATGATGCATGAGCTGCTTCAGTTTGTAGATGACTATTCTGACTCTTGGGAAGAACCCAGAGCAGCTGCTGGATTTAAGAAAAGGTACATTTGTACAGAATTCAGAAATAGGTAACTCAGATTGAGGCTGCCTGTAGTACTGAGTGTTATGAGCGCAAAGAAAAAAAAACTAAACAAAAACAAAACTCCATTGTGGAACAAGAAGTCATAACTTGTACTCCATTTTCCATTTCTTGCCATCTGACACTGAAATGAAGTCACAAACATATGGTTTCCATCAAAACAGAGTCAGTGGTATTCTGTCAGCTGTGGGGAGTTAGGGAGTAGTAACTAGGGTAGCCAGTAGCTTAGTAGTTATAGGATGGTCACCTGGAACAAAAGCATGTGAGTCAGAATAAAGGCCTCTGGAACAGCCAACATACACTACACAAGGGTGGAAATTGGGAAAGTGGCAAGAGAGACACCTAAGACTGAGAAAATTCTAATTCTGACACTATTTTGAGTCATCTATAAAGATCTCCATGGTTTGCTCTGAGGTTAAAGTACCAGAAATTTGGGTAAAGATAATTCAGCAAAAGAGGGGAAACCTCAGTACATCAAGATGGACAGGTGAAGGCCACAAGTTGGGAGCACAGAGCATAATGTGAAAACTTCTCTTTGCTCCTCCACATTCTTGCCACACCTCTTAGATCCCCATAAACAAATACTAATCTCAAGCCACAAACTCACTTTTGCAGGAAATGTGACTTTATTTTCTACAGTTGATCAAATTATCTCTGTTAATGTGCTATGTCACTGGGTGGTAGAAACTAACTTTCTGGCACATATCTATATTACCAGAAGCCTAAAATAATGATGTATAGAACTCAGTATGCAAATCATTGAATGTGCCGATCCCAGGCTTCTTGCTGTTCCTGAAGCATTGTGCTTAAGTTTCTGAACACATGCCAGGGCAAATGTGTGTGTGCTGCCATGAGTATATGTGTGTATGTGAATGTGTGCATTGGGGCCGTGGTCTCAGATGTGCCGAGCACACCTGATCGTAATTGAGCTATTTTTGTTGCTATAATTTCTTCAGTTACTTGAATGTCCAGGTGAATGTTTCATCTTTCTTATTCTAGCCAAAAGACCTCTCCAAGTCTAGTTTGCCTTCAGCACTTCCTGTGGTTTTTAGAGGAATGTAAACACCGTCATTCTCATGTGCCATTCCTAAGCTACAAGTACTCTGAATTCTAGAGATAAGCACTATGACCATTTCTACTCTGCAGCTCTGTGGCTGTGCTAGACACCTGGGAGAGAGCTTTCCACTTTCCCAAGCTCCGCACAGTCACTGTCTCAGTTCTCTAACCCACAGGGGTTAGGTATGCTGTCTGGGTCTCAGACAGGAGGGTAGCAAATGAGCAATACCTGTCTCTGATTTCTTCTTTCTTTTCGAAGTCTTCCTTCTGACAAATCTCCTTTTCACCCAGCCTATGAAATGCAGTGCATGGGAAGTATAACTTCATCTACTTTCTGATTTTGATATTCATGAAAGCATTTGCTGAACTATGTGTACACTTAAAGCTATAAGGCTGAGGACCATGTGACTTCAAAATCTTATTTTTGCAAACCATTGCTCCTGCCAGGAGTTGTGAAAATTAATTATGACCCCAAACCAACTCGATTCTTTTTCTTTTTGGCATAGTTGCTGAAATATTTTCCTCTCCTAACATGTGAGTGGAATGTTCCAGCTGCCTTGGTTAGGAGAAAGTGTCATAGGGTATAAGAAAGGTGACGGAAGACCTTTACCCAAGCTTCAAAATATTATTCTGCTAGTGTGCTGTTTTTGGTCCAATGAATACAACACGTTTCCCACACTTGCTGTCTGTCCTGGACTGTGACTCCAAGAGAATCTCAGGAATATTTTGGGGAAGGTTCAAGATAGAGCAGATATATTTTGAAAGAAAGAGAATTTGAAAACTTTAGATCCTGCACAAGCTTTGGACAAGAATGAAATAGGATTTCATTTCTCCTCCAATCTCTTAGATGAGAGAAACATTCCACCACATGACATCTCACTCAAGAATATTCATGAAGAGTTTCCAGGGTGTTTGTCTTCTTAGTATATGATAGTAATCAAAGCTGATAGGAAGAGAATTTAGACCCAAGAGATATCTTTCATCGTTCCCCATTTTGTGGACTTCTGAGCCTCTTCCCACTGACTGAGAAAGTAAATGTGGAGGTATATGCCAGATATCTTTCCTCTGAAAACTTTGGAATGGTTATCATAAAAATCAATGTTTTGCCTTCTATTTCAAACACCTTACCTATCATCTTTCCTTGTCAGGACATTGTGTACCTTGATAAACAACTAAAGCACTTAGAGTCTAACCTAGGGATTAGTGATGATGTTGAAAGGAGACTTTAAGATTAGTTCTCTTTTATTCCTGAGGAGGTGAGGATGGTGATTCTTGAGAAATGTGTGTGAAGACACACATGTGTGTATATGTGCATGTGTATGAATGAGAGTTCATGATGGGCACGGCTGTACAAATTTTGATGCCAAGAAAATCATCTTTTCTGACCCTTCCAGAATGTCTTCCACACTGCTTGACATTCTTCACTGTCCTCATCAGGAAGTTTGAATACAAGGATTTCACTTAGCAAGTATCTTTTTTAAAAAAACTATGCAACCAATAGAATGTGAAAATGAAGTAAACCACTCACCTTGTTACATGAATTCATTTCTCAGAAAATACTTTCAGACATTACAAACTAATTAATGTGACAGAGCAAACTCAAGCCATAGGAAATAGAGTTACACTTCCAAAATCTACAGCTAGTTAAAGGCAGTGGCACATCCTGATATATTTGGAAGAGTCATTCATTTAATAATATTTCCGGTAACAGGAATAATAGTCACTAGTGGAAATTTAACAATTTTAGATGAGGAGCGAGAACAAGTTTGGATGGTGAGAATTCTGATTTGTACATGATGAGTAAGATCAGCTTAAAACCACTGAAGACCAGAAGATGTTCCAAGGATTATATAAAGAGAAATGTGAGTGAGAAAATAATGGAGATACATTCTGTGGGTTGTTATTCAACAATTATGACAATGTCTCAGCTCTATCTTAGGCACTGTTAATGACAATATAAAGATAAATAAAAGATGATCATGTAAAATTGAAACATGGCAGCATCTGAAAGCTTCATCCATGTTTTGTTTTATAAACTACACCTTGATTTTTGTTGTTTTCGTTATAAGGACATATCTATCTTATGGCAGGGGGTGGAGGCGGGAATAAGCCTGCTTTATGCTGAGTTAGCAGCACCTATTCTGCAGGAGTGGAGACTGGACACACAAACTAGTTTTGAGGCCGCTAATGAATTAAGCTCATATTGGATGGGTTCTTTACCTCTTTCTGATCTGTCACAAAAAAAAAAAAAAAGGGAATAAGTAGGACTACTATGTGGGCAGACATAGGATATGTGGGTAGAAACCTGGAGAAGAGTTGAAAAAGTGAGGGAAGAAGAAAGCATAGACAAAGATCAATTTAGGATCTCCAGAAAGCCTGCTGAGAAGGAATCAAAAGTGGTAGAGGTTCACTGGGGCAAATAACTGTATCTTTCACAGGAGGAAGTGGGGTGAAAGAAGGTGAGAAGAGACTTCAGAACACAGTAGCTATGAAAGGCAGCAGAGAAGGTAGATTTGGGAAGAACTTCAAACTACAGGGAAGTCTCTGCTGGGAATCCCCAGAGAGGAGCCTTTGCATTCCAGGAGGCTCACCTGAAGGAAAAATGCATTTCTTTCATCCCTCCCACTGTTACAGTCCTGAGCTGGGAGCTACATAGGAAAAGAGAGATTTCAGCATGTTCAGCACATGATCCTCTAGTAAGGCAGTTGGAGGCTGCAGGTCAACCATGCCCTCTTCTGGAGATTCACTCAAAGGGGAATCTGAGCCATGTACTTCTATGGGTACCACATCTGCATTGTCTCAAACTAGAAACTGGGCCCAGGGATGGAACTACCTGGAGATACTGGGTAAAGCGTCTGAGGGCTTGGCCTTTTGTAGTTGCACTGCTCCAGGGTCTGAGAGCTGTGCTGGTTAGTCTTTGCAAACCAATCACCCAAACCTTAGATGAGGGATGACTTGAATCTATGTTAACACTTTAGTACCTGACTGGAAGGGAATGTGTGCCTTCCCTAGTAACAGTCAGAGTGTAGTGGGGCTGCTGCTTCAGCATTAAGCAATAAAATCACCCCTTAAGAATTTACAAATTCTTGAAGTGAACATCTCTATTTCAGCTATTTATGTTTTCCACATAGACCATGGACGCCAGATGTCTGATCTGGCAATGCAATGTGATAAAGCCAGGGTTAATATGAGTGAAAGTCAGAGAGTTTGAGGGCTATGGAATGCATTTGAGAAATGATAGCACACTAGCTGTGGCCTCACTAGGGTTAGGACAAGTCAGTGATGTCTAAGAAGGTATTTGTTCTCATGGTTTCATAATGTAGTAATTCTATTTGGGGGAAGCGAAAGGGAATGAGTGTGAGAGTGAATGAATGAACTCATGATATTTATCTATTGTGATGCCCACGCATTTAACCATAGGGCAACAGAGGTTTCAGATAGAAATTGTATAATAAATAAAAAAATCTTTTATTGAATGTGCAGTTTACTGGGATACCACACACTTTGAGAGAGAATATCTACCACAATCAAAAAGAAAATTACATGTTTTAAAGTAATAAAAGCAGACATGCCCTCATGCACACAAAATGTTTCACTTGGAGACAGAGTTCTGAATAAATAATTTATGATTCTTTCAGCTGAATGCACAATGGATTTTTGCATCATAAATAAATGAGTAAGCTTTTATTTATCCAGCGAGACTTCCTTTAGTACATCCGTAGAACATCATCCTTGTACCATCGTACTCATTTAAGGGTCAACTAGCTGGTTTTTCTGTGCTCTGTGGAACAAGAGAAACACTTCATGTAAACGCAAATAGCAAATAAGTGCTAGTCACAGGTATGGTGAAGGCTTTGATTTTATACTTTATGATATTTTCTTAAAATTCACATAAATAAAAATGGAGGATTGTTTCTTCAAAGATGCCCTTTACAGATCTATGTTGGATGATTCATGAAGATGTTTATTATTTACTTAATGCAAATTCAGGACTCTAGAAGTTAGTCATTTCCTCTAAGGCAATTTGCTTTCCACTGTCTGAACTGTTTTGCCTTGCTGTGAACTCTACAGACCAAATAAAAAGCTCTTGCTTCAGTATCAGGGGACTAAATTTTCTAGTCAATTAAATATAACGTCACTAAAATAATTAGGCTAAGAGACTGCGGCAGTTTGAAAACTTCTCAGCAAATCTGTCCTTTTCTTGAAGCTGGCTAGTGTTAGCATTTAGTAGGGTGGCATGATAGCGTGTGACTTTCCAAACTAGGTCATAAAATAAGTACAGCTTCAGCTTGGAACTCCTGGAATATCAGGGTGACTATGCCTCCACAAACTCCTACCACCATGAGAACATCATGCTGTTAAGAAGTTCAAGGTAGTCGATGTGGGAAAGGTACATAGAGAAGCTCAGAGACTAAAGAGAAAGAGATAATTGGCCAACCAGCAGCTAATCAAGGCCTCACTTCCAGGCACTGATCCAATGAAAGAATGTGAGCCAGAATGGTCTAGCTGAACCTTCTTCAGATTCCTGACCTTCAGAAACTGTCAGTGACAGTGAAAGGATTGTCCTTATTTTAAACCCTATAGTTTTGCAGTGGGAGTTTCTGTTAGACAATGGTAGATAATAGAAACACAAATTAATCATGGTAGAGCAGATAATTATGGTCATAGACATTGTTCATCAATTTATTTTAACTTAATTATAATCTGCTTCCCACACCTTGTTCTGGGAACTCAGGCCACATTTGTGTGAACAGTGAGGCTCATTGCACTGAGTGTATGAACTATGAGGCTCCGTTTTCAAGCTTTACCATGTGCCAGAGCTTTCAACAGCATTTTCTCTTTTTTTGGAAACTTAAGACTTCACAAAATGTGGAGATTCCTTAAAAAGAAACCTGCATTTCCTTTAATATTTCTTCTCTCTGTGAGAGAGGTACATAAGTTGCCATTTTCTCCTTATACTGTGGTCCCCTCCTCCACAAAGAGTTTAGCCTGCAGCTACACTATATACTGATTTAATTTAATTACTTAAGAATCAATTTATTTGAATTCAGTAGCATATTTTAAAATAATTGCATAGGGTGACTGAATGAAATTTATACAGAAATTTGACATTGCTTCAATATAGGAAAATTCATCAAAGTAATATATCAGATTAATAGGATACAGGAAAGAAATGAACATCTCAGTTAAAGCAGAAAAAAGCATTTGACAAAATTCAGTATATTTTTGTGATAAAAAAAACCACTAAAGGACATTTACATGAAAAAATCTACATTTAGTATTATAATAAATGGTGAAAGACTGAAGGCTAAGATCAGGAACAGTAGATGGATGTCCAATGTCACCATCATTATTCAGTATTCCATGGGAAACTCTCGCCAGGGAAATTAGGCATGAAAATGAAATTAAAGACATCCAAATTAGAAGGAAGAAACAAAACTATCTCTTCACAGATGACAGGCTCTTATATGAAGAAAATCCCAAAAATCTATTTTAAAAATCTATTAGAGTCAGTACATGAATTCACAAAATATGGGGTAGAATACTAATACACAGAGCCAGTTGGACTTCTATATTCCATCAATGAACAATCTAAAGAGACAATTAAGACAATAATCTCATTTACAATAGCATAAAAGCAATAAAATACTTATGAGTAAATTTAACCAAAGAAATGCAAAAATTATATACTGAAAATGACAAAATAATGCTGAAAGAAATTAAAGAAGATGTAAATAATTTGAAAATCTTCCTTTTTCAAGGATTGCCAAGCTTAGTATACTAAGGTGCCAATATAATTCAAATCAGTTTGCAGATTCAATGAAATTTCTGAAAAAATTACATTGGCATTTTCAGAAATGAAAAAAAAAAAAACTAAATTGTTAGAGATTTAAGGGCCTTGAATGTCCAAAATGATATTTTAAAAAAAGAAAATTGAAGGACTCACTCATTTACTCACTTAAAAAATTATTATAAGCCAAGTATGACGGTGCCTGCCTGTAATTCTAGCACTGTAGTCATCGAGGAAGGAGAATTGTGAGTTTTAGGCCCACTTGAGCTACATATTGTATTCTAGGTCAATCTGGATTACAAAGTGAGACTGTCTCAAAAGAAGAAACAAATTATATACTACAGTCCTATAACAAGGAAAATAATGTTACTGCCACAAAGATAGACACATAAGTCAATGGAATAAAATTGAAAGTAAGAAATAAAGCCAAAGATCTCTACAGGCAATATTCAAAAAGGGAACAAAATCATTCAATAGGGAAAAAAAGATTTCTTTAACAAATGATTTTAGTATATCTGGATAGCTACACATATAAAAGAATGAAGCAGCTTCACTACTTCACACCATAAAAAAATTAACTAAAAAACATACCAGATATCTAAATGTAAGAGCTAAAACTGTATGACTTTCAGGAGAAACATTGGTGGAAATCTTCACTACTTTGGATTTGGTGGTAGATGACACTAAAAACACAAGCAACAAAAGAAAAAAAATAGATAAATTGTACTTCACCAAAATTAAAAATGGTTTACATCAGAGGACACTATGAAGAAAGTGAGAAGATAACCCACCATATGGGAGAAAATACTTCGAAATTGAACTAGAACGTATTTCAATGTCTAGACTATATAAACAACTCCTAAAACTTAGCAAAATACATAAAGAAATTAAAAACAAGCAAAGAATTTGAAAAGGTATTTCTTCAAAGAAGCCATACAAATATGGAAAGAAGCTCCTGTGTTTACTTGTTAGGGAAATGGAAAACAAAATCACAGTAAAATACCTCCCCACATCCACTAGCATAGCTATACTTTAAAAACAAATGACTATAATAGATATTTCATTTTTAAAAGGTAGAGAAAAGAATAATGTACGCACATTGCTATTGGGGATCTAAAATGCTGCTATAGCTGTAAAAAACTTAGAAGTTTCTAAAAAAAACAAATAGAAGCACCAAATGACCTATCAATTCTTTTCTTATTTATGTATTCTAAAGAACTGAAAACATGTATTCAAACAAATCCTTATACGTGAACGCTTATAACAACATTAAACAAAGAATAGGAACTACCCAAATAGCTAATAAAAGATGCGTGGCTTTGACAAATGCAGTAAACCTAAGCAGTGGAATGTCATCTAGCTGCTAAAAACTTTTTTAAAAAGTATTGATACATTCTACAATGAGGGTGTCCTTCAGAAACATCATGCTACATGAAAGAAGCAAGACGCAAAGGCTCATGCATTGTGTGATTTCATTGATGTGAAATATCCAGCATAAGAAGGTTAGAAGAAACAGAAAGCATATTAGCGGATTCCAGGGGCATGAAATATGGGGCATGTGGCATGACTGCTTGAAGAATATGGTGATCTCTTTTGGGAGTGATGAAAATGATTCAGAGCTTGCCAGAAGTGATGACTACACAGCACTGTAAGTGCACTGATACCAATGAATTGTTTGCTTTCAAATGGCTTATTTTACATTGTATGAATTTCACCGGAATTCTAAAAATTGAATGCCTTAATCATATTTAAAACATGGTTTTATAAAAAACATGCATAAAGGTTAGAAAATCTCTATTTACAGGCTGAAATTATTCTCAAAGACTCAATATATATGTCAGAAAACTAAAGAGCTCTTTTAAAATATGCTTATATGTTTTCTGACTATTTCAGTGCTTCAGGGAAGGATTTCTGTGCTGAGAAAAGTGCTTCTATCTTGTTGCTGAATTAATTCTACTCTGCTTAAATTACTAGCATGTTTTCTTATTATGCACTAGTTATAGAATATTTTAAAATATAGATAAGCAACATCAATGTGGATGTGTGTATGACCCTTGATACTATTATTTGCTATTAATATACTAATCTATTGCTATGTATCTTTGCACTTACATGCGTATCTTTTGTATTTATTTCGGAATAAAATCCATGACTTCACATGCTAATGTATTCAAGGCTTACATTTGGTAGCAGAGCATGAGTTTTGCGGGTCATTTGATCTATCTTTCTCATATTCATTTCTCATCCTTCCCCAGTTCCGCCCTAAGTTTTACAACACATGTTTCACAGGCTCAGTGGGGAGCATTAGTGGAAGATTGGTGTGCAGGAAAAGGAGAGAATTCAGGTCTTCCCCACTTCCTGAGGCATCTCTGGCAGGTGCTACTTTTCTTACATGGTTCCAGCTGCTGTCAGGTAGCCCCTCTCCATAGTGCTCCAACTCCTTGGTTTTTCCAGTTCCTATAGCCTCTCACAACCATGATTGTGTTTCCCACTTGGCAGCCCTGACTCCTAACATCTGGCAACACTACTTTCTTTCTGTGGTGCTGGGGGCCAGCTTCTGGCAACTGCTAATCTCAGGTTGCCTTTTGCAGTCTTTTCCCATTGGTTCTTTCAACACTTCTAATACCTGGTGTGGACTCTTTTTTTCTTGGCTGGACCTACCTGATGCCTGAGTTAATTTCTCCAGAGCAGCTTACATAACTATACATAGCTAAGGCTTTTAGACAGATGACCACAACTGAGTGTTGTTTAAGTCATTCCCTGACTCAAAACAAGTGTAATTTTAGTTTTTAGTACTTTAGTATTGAACTTTCTATAACTACAGCACTAATCTTAGAATACTTGATGTACTGAAAGGTCCTAGGTATTTCCTCAAATTTTTTACGTCATTTAATTTTGTTTGCCAAACCAACTCAACTTTAATCTTTACCCTTTATTTTTGTTGTGGGGAAAACAGTTAAAAATTTTAGAGATAGAAATTCAGCATAAGTTTAACTATTAAAGTCAAATTACCAACCACATTTTTTCTCACAGCTTGCCGTACCCATTTTCTTGCACTAGTCACTCATTTTTTTTGTTTTGATCAACTGCCAGTTATTGAGCCACCAATCTGTGCCTGACACTACCCTAACCACAGAAAAAAAGAATGAATATGCAGCCTCTGCCTTCTAGTAGCTCACATTCCTGGTGATGAAACAGAGAATATATATACTCAGTATTATGCACAAAGTTTCCTTTTGCGGGCCAAGGAGATCATGGGTCTTCCAACCAACCAGCTGAGAAACTCGTAGTGAGAATGAGAAACAGGTTAGTAGAGCAAAGGTCCCATCTAAACTTTGTGGGCAGCAGGAGAGTGACCCATCTGGTTCAACAGCTCCAGGAGTCAACACTGCCACCTCTAGTTCTCATGGCATCTTAGGTTGAAAAGATCCATGTAATCCAGTTAAATCTCTCATTGCACTACACCTTCAATCTTGCAAATTTTAGAGATTTTGGCAAATCCAACCACAGGTCCCCTCTTGTTTTCTAGAGGGATATAAAGCGTGGCACATATTTGGGACTCAGAATTCATTTGAAGAAATTAATGACTGATTTCTAAAGCTCCATGTCCCTCTTTGTTATTTTATTTCTTTCAAATAGTTCTTTTATACAAACTCAAGATGGTTCCCATAGCTTCTTTGGCTATACCAGCTGGTGATTATCTGTTGAAGTGGACTGAATTTGAACTGAACTGAACTGAACAGAAATGAACTGAGTTCAATGGGATATCAGAGAGTAATGCTAGGCCCAGAGACTAAACTCTGGGAATTCATCACTGATGATTGGTGAAGCTTTCCCATAACAGAGGCAATGTGGAGGCCTAAAAGTCATTCATGCAATGTTTTTGGAGATTTACTTATTTTTTACAAGAAAATATTTTAACATAATACAATTTCAAACCTTAGTCTGATAATTTGATTTCTATGTTTTGGTTGGTTTTACCATTTTGAGTCGTTTTATGACTACACTGGCATTAAATCTCCTCATCATTCTACCCATGGGGATTGTTCTGTTCTTTCTGTATTTAACCTCTGGAAAGTTCCTAGAGGCCCTGACATGGATCAGGCTTTGCCTGTGAGACAGAAAACCAAACTATTTTGAGAAAATGTGGCAACTGCTTTGTCATCTTCTGGTTTTCTCCTCCAAACTTAGTGGGTTGCCTCAGGCACAGATCTCCCCAGAATTTCTTGTGAAGAGGATGAACTTGAAATAATGTAACCGTTGTTTCAGCTATTTATACCCCTTCATCCTCTAGACTTCAACAGTTCCATGGTCATTTAATTTTATTCAAAACACTACCGTTTCTTTAATCCTCAGCTTGAAATTTTATCCTTTAATCAACTTTAATTTACTTTATATCTTTAGGAGACCAGGGGAGGGCATCATTGATAGTCTCAAGTCCCCCAGAGGATCATTTAAGATCAATCTTTGCATTTTAGGCAGAGTAAACTGCCAGGCTGTGGAAAATTGTCTTTCATGAGTCCTATTTACTTGGTTTTGTGGAACTCTTTGAAAAGATAACTTATATCCATTAAGAAATATCAGATGCTTCCTTTATTTTTAATGTTTAGTCTGAGACAAAAAGAACTGTGAATTCATCAAGTCCTGCAAGAATTGACTTTGGCATTTCCAGAGATAGTAGTTGGATGGAGGGTGGTTTTGTTCATTGATTTTGTTCCATTTGCTTGCAGTATCTATTTTATTTCAAGCAGTCTGCAAGTAGCCCTTTCAGTCTGCATAACCATATTTGCTCACTTTCTGGCTGCTGTTGTTGACGAGGCTACATTGCATTGTGCCTACATGCATACAGAATGGTGTGAGATATGAGAGGGAGGCTTAAAACTTCTCCCTCCCTCTTTCAGTCCCCCCAGTTTTCATACTTATGACTCTTTGACACATACAATTCAGTCAGTCTCTTTGATAGCCACTCACCAGATTCATTACACATGCTTTAATTCACTCAGAAGTTACTTCATGAGTACCAGTCATGTCCCATTAAGCACTGGGTAAGAACATAAAGAAAATACCTGGTATTTTCTTATTAGTGGTTTTACTACCCTAAGGAACACATATGACATACCCCAAATAACATCTAACAATAAGGGTAATTTAAATATTATCTCATTAAACCAGATCTTATTGATTCACAACTTCTAACGCCCTGGGTACAGAAGGAACTCAAATTTGACTTAAAACTATCTGAATAATGTATAACTTACAGGAATGCATTTTCAAAATGTCATCATACAGTCCTAAGAAAAGTAATTCTAAAGCATGTCTTTGCAAAAGAACCCTTGACATATTTGTTTAAATTGTAGACTCCATATATGTGGTTAGGAGGAAAAAAACACTGACTAGAAGAATATAGTATGATTTTTTTACTTGTATGTGAGAGGATGGGTATGGGTTTATGTTTGCTTACCCAAGCATAGAATCTCTGAAAGGGTATGCAACAAACAAACAAACAATGGAGCTTATTGCAATTGTACCATAGTAGAAGACCTGAATGGATGGTACACGGCAGTATAAAGACTTATTTTTCCTTGAATCTCCATCCATATATTTTCAAAGTTGTACTTTGTAAATGAATTTATCATTTATTCTCTAAAGATGTATGTTTTTGAACAAAAGAGCGTAATACATGTGGTTATTTAAAATAAACATTTCTGGACCACTCTCTTGACATTTGAGTGCTACAAGTGTATGTGTGGTAGAAGACTAGAAATGTAAGTTTTAGCAAATGCACTATGTTAGTGTGATGCATTTGCTTTAAGAATCACACTTGAGATATATCTCTAGATGTGTGCTTCCTCATGAATCATTCATTTACTCATCAAACAACTAATAAGAGAGTAGCTGTCATGATCCAAGCACAATACATGGTGAGGTGAGATTAATATTTAGGAAGGACATACAAGTATTCCATTTAATTGTGGTTCTCCAAATTCAGCATGCATCAAATTCACCAGGAGAGACTGTGGAAACAAAGATTGCTGGGTGCCATCCTGAGTTTCTGATTCAGTAGGTCTGAGGAAGGGTCTGAGAGTCTGCATTCCTACTAAGATCTCAAATAATGATGATGCTTCCATTCCAGGGACCATATTCTGAGAAATTACTCTTAAATATCCCTGAATAGTCCTTAATTGGACACATTTATATTCTCAAATATATTTTAGGATATTAGAATCATTTCTTATACCATTCATGCATGCTATAATCACATTGGCCTTGAATCCCCTTGAAGGCACTTATAGAAGGCTATCACTTTGTCCTGTCTTAAGATTTTTTACCCTTGGGTTAGGTCTCCATGCATCTCAGCCAGTCCACAGAAGGCTGTTTTGAGTCTCTTAAATTTTCTCCCCTCAAGACCCTACAGTCTTTTATTCTTCCTTTTAAAATATGGTGACTAAAATTTATTCATGCCTGAATCTGAGGTCTCATCAACTTGAGGTAAAATGATTCCTTGAATACCTTTTTCTGGAGGCAACAAAGTAGGTTGGTGGAAAGAGCCATCTGACAAGGATTCCAGTTCCATGATGACTTGGTGAGGAGAATCAAGCCCTCTGAGTATCACTGGTTCTGTGAACTCCTTATATAATCCTGTAAGGGTTAAGCAAAAGAGTGTTGCAAAGTGCCAAGGGTAATTCATACTTAGGAGGTGTGAAGCAATATCATTGTCTTTCATCTCCCATCTACTGAGCATAGGATTGGGCCCCTCAGTGCCTCCAAGATCTCTCATAGTGTCCAAGAACTAGCCTGTCCCTTTCGCAAAAATGAAAGTATATCTGCAAGTGCCAACAGATGTAGTTTTGAATTCTGCTTAGCTAGGGATTTAATATTATCACAACAGCAAAGCTCAAGGTGACCCTCAAAGAGTAGCGAGTAGAGCAAGATAATAGATGAGTGAAATCCTTCCCACAAACTCCCCAAACAACCTTCACTGAGCTAAGAAAGCTAGAAGAGATAACATAAAGCCTGATATTAGTATAATACAAAAAGATTCTTTGAAAAGACAAGAGAGAAGGAGTTCCTTGCCTCATCCCTCCCCCCAGCTCCAAGTAGCGTGAAGAGAGAGGCCTCCTGCTTGGGGGAGAGAGGAAGAATTAAGTCCAGGCATTAGACTTGGAACTCAATGCCAGCACTGCCCGATGAAATACAGGAGCAGTGGAGCCCCACAGTTGCTGCCCCCAAGTCTTTATCTGTAGCCCTGAGCTTCATTTGCAAGATAGAGGATGAGCTATTGCCAATACTACTCCTTCAACCTCTGGTGGGATTGTGATGGGGATGCAGGGTGGAATCCACCTGCTAAGGAACAGGGCACGAAACCTGGCATGGAGCTTTGCCATTTAATTCAGTGTAGGGCCTACTGTCATAAAATCCAGTATTTCCAGATTGTGGAAATGAAAGGCCCAATGTTCATTGCAAAGCTCAAAGATGGAACCTCCAGATCTGCCCCAGCATCAGAGACTTGTATACCAGTGAGCAGACAACTGCTGTTGTGCACCACTGTCAGCCTCGATCAACCCCTTTGCCCTTCCCCACTACACACACACACAGCTGAGCAGGACTTGAAAACTGTGAGATTAGGTGTAATCCAGTTGAGTGTCAGCAGTGGTAGCCCAGGGACTGTCTCCGGCACTCCTGCCCCAACCCTGGGCCGCACATATATCCCCAACCTAGTGCTCACAGACAGAGCTCTAGATCATCCCTGGCACCACTGAGAGATCTGTGCTCCCACTGAGATGAACTTGTGTTTTGACTTACATCACTGCCAGTTGTGCATGGGCCTGAGACTTTTCAGGTCCTTGAGGCTGTGAGACTGAGGTGTGACCTGGCTTTGTATCAGCATTGGTAGCCACGATGTCACTGGGTTGGTCTAATAGGACCCCAAGGCTGAAATAAGGCACCTTCCCACCCTTTTAAAATAAGTTTACAGGTTCACTGATTCATGCAAATGAAATTTAAAAGAAAGCAAGACTAGAAATACTTATAAAATAGAATTCAAGTCAAGAGGTAAAGAGTCACAAGGAAGGTTATTATATAATGATAAAGAAGTTAACTCAGCAAGAGGAAATAACAATTCTTAGTATACATGTACCCAATATTGGAGCAACCACATATATAAAACAAATATCAGTAGAACTAAAAGAAAAAACGGTGTCCAAAAAAAAAAAAAAGGAGATGTCAACATACTACTTATAGCCAAAAGGGTTTATTCAGATAGAAAATTGAGAAGGAAATGGAAAAATTAAATTGTATGGTTTACCAAATGGACATAACACATCCACAGAGCATTCTACTCAACAATTATAGAGTGTACATTACTTTTAATATCACATGGAACATTCTCTAGAATATATCATATGATAAGTGACAAAGTAAATCACAGAAAATTTTTAAAAATTGAAATCATATCAAGTGTGTTATTTGACTACAATGCAATAAAACCAGAAATCATCAGAAGGAAAACATTTGGAAACTATATAAATACAGAGAGTTAAACAACTTATATTTGAGCAAACAATGGATCAAGAAACAAATTAAGAAAACTTTTAAAATTACTGATACAGATGAAAATGAAAACAAAATATACTAAAATGTACAGGATACAGCAAAAATTTTACTAAGAGGGAATTTTATAGCCAACCATGTCTGTGTTGAAAAGGCAGAATGGTCTCAAACAAGCAATTGATCAATCCATCTTGAAGTTAGAATCACAAGAAAACACAAAACCCAAAATTAGTAAAATGAAAGATATAAAAAATTAAGAGTACAAATAAGTGATAGATGAAAAAAATATAAAAGAGCAACAAAACAGAGCAACTTTGGAAAAAATAAACAAAATAGTAAAACACTGATTTAGGCTAAGTAAAAGAGAAGACCCACATAAACACAATCAGAAATGAAAAGGCGGCATTACAACTGACACTACAGACACACAAAGGATCATTAGAGATTATTATGAACAGCTTATTGGGAACAAAACCTGAAAGAAATGAACAAATTCCTGGGAACATATTCTTTATCAAGATTTAATCATAAAAATATAAAAAATCTGAGGAGACTAATAGTGAATAATGATATTCAATCAGTAATAAATTTCTCCCCTCAGAGAAAACTCCAGAGACAGAAATATGACTTCATTGCTGAGTTCTACCAAACAACTAAGGTATAATTATTATACATTCTTATTAAATTCTTCTAAAAATATTGAAGAAAAGATAATTCCTCCAAACTCATTCTAAGAAGCCTACCTTGTCTTGATACTAAAACCTGACAACACAAAAGAAAATTATAGGACAATATCCTTGATGAACATAAATGCCAAAAATCCTCAAGAAAAAGTTAATCTTTTCAATTAAAAGTGCTGAAGAAAGCAAACGTTCACATGCAGGATAATGAAACTAGACTCTTCCAGCTCATCAGCTACAAAAAACAAACAAACAAACAAACTCAAAAAAAGTAGAGGGTAGAGGTGTATGTCTATAATCTTACTACACTGGGAGGCTGAGGCAGGTGAATTGCAAGTTTGAACCCAACCTGGGCAACTTAGTGTGACCATGTCTCAAAGTAAAAAAAAAAAAAATAAGAAATGAAAACAAACAACAAACAAACAAAAAACCCAAAGACTAGACTGAAGATATAGCTCAGTGTGAAGGCCCTGGGTTCAATTCCCAGTACCATAATTTTTTTTAAATAAACTAAATATGGATCAAAAATTTCAATGCCACAACAGTATAACAAGACATTCATGAAGAGAACTTAGAACTGCATCATAAAGTGACAAGATATTTAAGCTTGTGCATCTGGTTTATTTCACTTAACATTATGCTTTTAAGTTGTATCCATTTACCTACAAATACCCCAAGTTTATCTTTCTTTATGGCACAGTATTACTCCATTATGTGTGTGTGTGTGTGTCTTGTTTTGTTGTTTGACAGAATCTCACTAAGTTTCCTAGGTAGGCTGGAATTTAAAATCCTCCTGCCTCAGTTTCCCAGCATGTTAAGATTACAGGTATATATAACTGTGCCTAGCTTTTTTTTTTTTGTACTAGGGATTAAACCCAGAGACAATCTGCTACTAAGCTACCTCACCAGCCTCCCTTCTTTTAAATTTTGAAACAGGGTCTTGTCAAGTTGCCCAGGCTGCCCCTTTATCCTCCTGACTCAGCCTCCCAGGTAGCTGGATTAAAAGTACTGTATGCACCACCTTGCCTAGCTTTTGTTTAGTTTCAATAGAATAATCAAATGGTTTAGACTTGTTGCAGGACATTAATTTAGAACTTGGGATTGGTCTTTCTCCAAATAGTCATGAAGTGTAAAAATAGCAGCTGTCATCTTGTCCCAGTGGTACATGCTGTGGCTAATCAGGAGGTTGAGACAGGAGGATGTGGTATTCAATTTTTGAAAATTCATTAAGTTTATATTTAAGACTTATGAATTCTATGAATGTTAGTTATGCTTCAACAGAACTAAAATGAAACAAATCTTTTTATTTCAAGTAAAATACAGAGATCACCAGAGTGAATAAAAGCAAGATAGAGAAAAAAAGGTAATGTTATGCTTCTTATAAGAGAAATGTTCAAGTCAACCTAAAATGGGAGCTGGGAACAAGGAGAAGAAAATATAAACCAGGTGATGGATGTATTTATAGCATAGGTTGCAATAATGATGACACAGTTTAAAAACTATCTCCAAACTCATTAAATTGCATACATCACGGCTTTCTCTAAGTCATTCGTGCCTCAGTAAAATGGCTTAGCAAGTGCCATCCTTAAAATATTAATTACATAATAGGGGTAGCCTGCCCATTAATTGCAGAATGGATAAGAAAGACGTGGGATTTCATGGGGTGGAAACCTATTCAGCTATAAAGGAAGATAACCTCAAGGCTCTTGTGGGTAGATAGAGGCAAATGGTAATAGTGCTCACGGATGTAATGGTTCAGAGTCACAAGGGTGAATTTTGTGTTGTCTCCATAGCATAACAAACTAAAGGTGTTAGTGGGATCCAAAATGCACAATACATATTGGGAAAGTCAAAGGGGAGGAATTATCTAAAATGGGAAGGAAATGACTACTATTAATCTGTTATCATGATTTGAAATTCAGATTGTATTCAT
>RJWT010018274.1:0-18942 GCA_004365215.1 Cuniculus paca
CATGTGAAAGTAGTTGTTAAAAATTTGCTCAGTTATTTTCTGCATGCTGAGAAGATACAGAAAATAAATTTTTAGATTGGGTTAAGTTGGTATGAACATCTGGTAAACTCTGTAATGGAGCACTAAAGATTATATGCTTTTTTTGTGGTTGTAGCTGTAAATGATATATACTTTATCTTAGAGATGAGTTAGAAACAAAATTATAAAAATGTTTGAAAGAGACGGAACCATAATCCAGTTTTTGAGGTTTATTCACTTGTTCAAAAGGACATTAGAATTTTAGAACCCAGGTCTTCTGACTCCCAGTCAGTGATAATGGGTGTTATATGTTCTTACTCCAGAATTTACTGTTGTCTTGTTCATTTTCATTTTAGTCAACTGTTAAAATTTTTGATAAATTGAATATGTCTGTGTTTGCTTAGTTGAACTAACCAAAAATAAGTATTTGAGTACTTGTCTTATTCGGTAGGTGACAGAAATGTGTGAGTAAAATCATAGTTTGTTTCTTATTGTTTGACTTTTTAAATTTTTTTTAATGGCATTGGGTCTGAACATGCTGGGCAAGTGCTGTATCACTGAGCTACATCCCCAGGTCCTGTTGTTCTGTTTTTAGCTGTTACTGCAGTAGTTAGAAAAAAAGGAATTATAGTCTGCTTATGGTGAACCATGTTGTGATAGATTCATGTAGTGATTCCCAATGGAACTGATTTCAGGTGCTTAAAAACTTTCCCAGGTTGAATTCAAGTATCCATTTATGATGGGATTTACCACTGGATGGAATTTACCTTTCAATAAATGATATTAACAGTGTTGATTATTCATTTGGAAAAACATTCAGTTAATTCTTTTTCTTATTCAGTACCAAAGAATGCATACCAAATGACTAAAGAGATCAGTATTTTTAAAAATTACGAAAGAATTAGAACCTTAACAAAGCCAAAAAAATCTAAAGCCATTAAAGAAACATCAAGAAATTGACAGGTTGGGAGCCGGGCCTGGTGGCGTACACCTGTAATCCCAGCACTCGGGAGGCTGAGACAAGAGGATCCTTGTGAGTTTTCTCAAAAAGACAAGGGCCGGGGATTTAGCTCAGTGGCGTAAGCACCTGCCGGGTAAACACGAGGTCATGAGTTGAATCCCTGGTGCCAAAAAAAAAAAAAAAGGAAAAGAAAGAAATTGATAGATTGTAAATTCTATACAATGACAGGTACTGTAAACAAATCCCAAACTGAAGAAAAATAATTTGCATCTTATTAACATACGAGTTTTTATTTCTAAAATTTTAGACAAAAAATATTAGAACTGAAGTTTGTTTTTTAAACTAGGAATTGAACCTAGGGCCTTTAGTATGGTAGGCAAGCACTCTAGAGCTACATCCCTCTTGTCCCTGAACTCTTTTTCTGAAGAACACTTTTTGTCCTGTTCTTTACTTTCAGCTTTCTCAAAAACAAGCAATCATGACTTTGATACAAATCTGTTCATCTCATCTTTCGTACTTTTTTGGGGTGGGAGGTTTACTGGAAATTGAACCCAGGGCTTTTGCACTGAGCTACAGTCTTAGGCTGGGCTCAGATTCAGTCTTTCTGTCTCAGCCTTCCAGAGTGCTAGGGTTACAGTCATCTGCCACTGCACCTGCCCATGCTCCCGCTTTTAATGTTTTTGTATGTAAATGTGCACTTGTAAACTTTGTGTATAGAAGTTTTCTGGTTGTTGCTATGGGAAATTTAGAACTTGATTCAGGGTGTTTTTGTTTCTGAAGGGTTGATGAGAACATGGGATATTCTCAAAAGATCTTTAATGTGTAAGTGCCAAATGAGTAGTATAGATCATGAGTGCTTGATATTCAGAATTCTTAAGTCAGTACTAAATGAATTAAGGAAAAATTAAAGGAGAAAATCTTTTGGGTTTTTTTGGGGGGTGTATCTTTTGTTTATTTTTGAATTTTTTAATGTGTGTATATATAAACTATCATTTAAATCACATTGTATGTATTAAAGGTTTAATGTTAATGAGTGAATGCATAAAATACCTTAAAGTAGAGGGGTGACTAGTATTAGGGCTACAACGATTTGGAAAGACTTTATAGAGAAGGTGGATACTTAAACCATATCCTAAAAAATGAGTGTGCCAACATGGCGTGGTGGCTCACATCTGTAATCCCAGCACTCAGAAGCCGAGGCAGGAGGATCACTGCGAGTTCAAGAGCAGCCTGGGCTACAAAGTGAGCTCAAGGCCAGCCCGAACTGCATAGCGACACCCTGTCTCAAAAAAACCACAGAAAAAAAAAAAAAGAATGCATATGCCATGAAGAGAGGAAAGTAGGAGAGAAAAGATATTCTTAGTAAAAGGACATGGGCCAAAAGGCGTGTAAGAGTTATTATCATAACAGAATTTTTTACTCTTGTCATCTGTTCATCTCTGAACTCTTTATATTGAAATTTTCTTCTAGGTTTTACCACTATGGAACAATCTAAATACTTTAGTCAAGAATTCAGAAGTCATCCATGGGTTTTTAAAAACATGATTCTTCCTTAGCCTAATTCACGCATTGTTCTTGAATGAGCTGCACACAGCTGCTGCTTTTTTTTTTTGACGCTGTTGTAGAATTGTGAACTGAACAGTTCAATATCTTTTTTTTTAAAGAGAATAAAGCAAAACAAAACAGCAAAACACAACAAAACAGATCAGAACAGAACAATGCAAGCAATACAGGTCTTCAAAACATAACAGGAAATCAACAGTGGCTACCCTAGTGTCTCTTGTTTTCTTTGAAATGGTTGTTCATATCCTCACACACAATAAATTCAAATAAAACAAAATAATATAAAACCAGATAAAACAAAAGAGTGAAAGCATTACAGGCCTTCAAACCAGACAATAAGAAATCAACAATAGCTACCTTAATGTCCTTTGTTTTCTTCAAAAAAGCTGTTCATATCTTCTCGCATATTGCAATCAAATAGTAGAAAACAGACTTAAACCAATCAAATCAAAGAATAAAAGCATTATTGGACTTCAGAACATGAAGATAAGAAATCAAGTATGGCTACCATAATGTCTCATTTTCTTCAAAGTAGCTGTTCATATCTTGATACTTAATGAAATCTGTTCTTATAAACTCTTTAGGTGTAGTTCTAGGCATGTATAAGCGTATACATGTACCTCAATCTGTGCTAGAGGGAACAGCAGAACAAAGCACAAGAAAAACAAAAAACAGTAAAGACAGATAAATAACAGTAATAGAGAGCCCAAAACAATAACAATCTGGGCTTTCTAAACAAGGTGATAGGAAGATACCAAAGGTTGTTATTTTGTATAGTTGTCTTCAAGAGTTGCTCAGATTACCAGGTATAGGCATACAGAATTGGTCCAGTCCTATGAATGTTAACTGTTTTGTTCTAAGAACTAATAAAATTAGTAGTACAATCATCTTATCCATCTTAAGTGTATATATATACAAATTTATATCTTTTCTTTTCCCTTCCTTCTTTTCTCCTTTTCCCTGAGTTGTTTTTTCCTCTAGCAGTTTCTTACCCTTTTCCCATATTTATTGGGGATTTTTGTATCTTATTGAGTCTTTCAGTTTCTTACACTAAGGAGACGATACAGTGTTTGCAAAACACTTCGATATCTAATAATATTTAATCATTTCCTTGTACATGATTATACCTTACCTAAATGTTGTTTTAATTATATATTATATGCACCAATAACCATAATCTCACGTGATGATTTTCTAAGATACTTCAAGGAAAAGTAGACTATTGTTACATGAAAATGATCAGTAATTGCACTGCAGTTGCATGTTTTGGGAGCCAGGGGAAATAATGAGCCATATATTTATACTACTCACAAAACATTTTTTAAAATTCAGTAAAAGCATTTAAAAATTGAAAATAAGCAACAATTGAACAAACTAGAGAAAACTGCTTCTTTCACTTGGTGTAAGTAAACATATAGAAATATAATAGAAATTACGTCTGGCACAAAAATCATACTGAATGTGTACTTTTATGTTCTCCCTTATCATTTAACATGTTATTTTTCTACTATAAATAGATCTGCATATATATTCTACAAAAATAGTTCTTAGTGGGTGCATAATTCACATCTATATGAAGTTTATTTTATCTGTTTTTAGTTATTGTAGGTTAGTGGAAATCATGAGGATCGTGCTTTGAATTTCAGGATTGAGTTTCTCCATCTCTCCAAAGATAACAATAGATTAAACATACATAAGTTAATAGTCTTTTGAAGTGAATATACTTGAACAAGTCTATCTTTCTCCTCTAGAAATTACAGGGAAAAAAATACCTTAACCTTCCTTTGCAGTGAATTAAAGGATTGTTTGTCAAAGTTTATCAAAGCATCTGAGAAGGGCAGTCTGTCAGCTTACTTACTGAAAGTGAATATTGCACTTTGAAATTCAAAAGCTAAGTCTCATTTTTAATGACAAGATTGGTGGCATAAATACCTGATGTTACGGTTTGTGTCTAGGTGGCCCCCAAGCCTCATGCAGTCATAGAAGTGACTGAATCTAGCATTTGCAATTGGTTCATTGTGAAGTGCTGGGAGTAGCAGTGTGAATACTGCATCCACCCAGGGGTGGAGCCGGCATACTATATAAGGGAGGGAAAAAGGCGTGTTTTCCCTCTCTCTTTTGCCCTGTTTGTTCTTGCCACTTGTGGGCCACCATAAATGGCTGCCCCTCAGCCATGCCACCCTGCCTTGGAGCCAGCTGGGTATGGACTGAAATCTCCAAAAACTAAGAAATAAACCTTTCCTTCCTTCATGTTTGGCATCAGGTATTTTGTCTCAGCAACAAGGGAAAAGTAACCAAGACACCTGATTTGATTTAGGAAAGAGTGAAAAGTAGAGTTGTATAAAACCATACTGATGCACACAGAACCAGCTTTTGTCTGTATTCCTTATAGCAGTGATGGTGAACCTACAGCACATGGGCTTTTATCATTGAAAGTCCTAAAGGATTTGCTATCACTGCCCTATGGCATCAAAGGAATAGGGTTTTGGACTATGAAACCTGTAGTTTCTTCCCTTCTTATCTCTATCATTCAGGATATTCCAGAATATTTGCAAAGAAAATACTAAAAGAAGCTAAAAGAAAAGTTAAAATGGTAGCAAAACTTACCAAAGGATATACATTAGAAAAATACTACTACAGAGTGGTTGAAAATTGTGACACAGCATTTCACCATATTTTTTTTAGAGATGGAAAAACTGTAAAAAGTTCTACAAGGAAGATCACAGGCAGAAATACAGGGCTAAAGAAAGAGATGGCAGAGCAACAGGAAGAGATGAAATGTGAGTTGAGAGAACTTGTGAAAGAAGTAGAAAAAGAAGAGCAGAAACCTCACAGAAGTACAGATGAAATTGGAAGAAGCACCAGGAGCCCAGGAAAGCAATAAAATAGATAAAATCAACAAAAATCTGGAAAAGAGAAATTTTAAAAACTTTAGAAAGTGATAGAAAATACAGTAGCTCCAACACATATAAATTTGAAATCCCTATAGAAGATAATCAAAACAGTATAGCCAAACAAATGATTAAAGATATAATTGCCAGCACTGTGGGAGGCTGAAGCAGGAGAATGGCAAGTTTGAAACCAGCCTGAACAACTTAGAAACTTAGTGAGGCCCTATCTCAAAAATAACAAAGTAAAAAGGGCTTTGTAATTACAATGAACATACAAACAAAAATGCAAAAATACACAGGAAAAACTTAACTCCCCCATCAGCGTGCTCATTAAAAAGAAAAGAAATGCTTTCTGTGTACTGATAAGAAAATATGTGTAAGCCAGTTTTACACCTGTAATTCCAGCACTAGAGGGGCTGAGGCAGGAGGCTTGACGAGTTCAAGGTCAGCCTGGACTACAAGGTGAGACCCTCTCTCAAAAAACAAAAAACCCAGGATTATTTTGCTTAGCAGGCAAAATCATGCCTGGTACAGCGTTATGGTATGGTTCCATTTCTGCAAGAGTGAAAGTATAATTATATTCTCATTTAAGTATGAACCCATATTCTATGAAATGTAAATAATAGAACAACTTTTAAACATATATTTAAAATCCTCAAGAAAATAAAAGAAGGAATAATGGCCATAAAAGAGAATCAAAGTTAAGTAGGTGTCAGTCACAAATCATATCATGTCTGGTGGACTAATCATATCCTAAGATGTACTATTCTGAACATAGCGAAAGAATTCGTGATTAGGAATATAGTATTAAATCTACCAGAATATAGCAAGAGAAAGTGAAAAACATGAAAAAGTTATTGAGGGATTCAGACATAAGTCCTATGTCAAAGAAATTTTAGAATATTGAAGTACTACAGAAACAGTATTCAGTGACATAATTAAAACTTTCTCAGATTTGAAATTTTCATACTCAGCTGTTCCAGATTGAACTGATCTGTCATATTGAAATTGCACGTGCTGAACAGTTGCTAAATAGGATATATTTTTAAAAATCTACTTCTTGATGTTCAATAGTGAGATTGCAAAACAAAAGATACTTAAAATGATGAGAAAACCACAGAGTCTATGCCAAAGCATCATTAAACTAGCAACATATTTATCAGAATAATCTTTCAGAAGAGAATGGATTCCTCTTTCCTGAAAATGTTGATAATGTACTGTTTACCTAGATTTCTGTACCTATTTAAACTGTTAATTATCAGCAAGAATGGAACCCAAAGTAAAGATATACGCAAATTAAAAACTCACCACTTCTAAAAGCTTGATTCAAGATTCAAAGGATGCATTCTACCAGAAAGAATAGTAAGCTAGAAAAAAGAGAAATTACAGTAGTGAACAAAGACTTGTTAAAATGTTAATAAATGAACTACTTTTGTAAATATGTAGAATAATTTTTAAAGTTGAACCAATATTGGACTGGGGATCTAGCTCAGCCACCTAAGCGCCTGCCTGGCAAGCACAAGGTTGTGAGTTCACTCCCCGGTGCCGCAAAAAAGTAAAGTTGAACCAATATTCTAAACAACAACAGACGTGGAAGATACAGCTAAACAGTTCATTAAGTCAAGAATGCATTTTTTCTACTTTACAAGAAGTATAGAGATACTAAAGTCTTGCAAAAATAAATGCTCTTCTTGTGACTCTTAAATTCACACTCCCTGAATGAAGTCTTAGCATATTCCTTACTAGCTGTGTTACAGTAACAAGTTACTTCACCTTCCCATGTCTCAATTTCCTTATCTGTAAATGAGATGACAGTCATACCTTCTTAAATGAGGAAGAATAAGTGAAATACCTATAAAGCCATTAGAACACTATTTAAGTCATGTAAGTACTCAATACCTGTTTGCCACTATTGGAAAAAGAATAAACATAGAAATCTATATATCCTAGACAAGCAGAACTAAAATAAAGGGAATGAAAAAAACTTAACCCTTAGTAGCACACCATCTGGGTTGCCTGGGTAATTTAAATTTTGGGGTTTTTTGTATGGTTATGTGTGGTACTGGTGATTGAACTTGGGGCCTCCACCCTCAGCTACCACCTCAACCTGCCACTAAATTGCCCAGACTGGGCTTGAATTTGCAGTCTTCCTGCCTTATCCTCCAATTCTGGGTTTACACTGCATGCACCTCTGTATCTGGCTTTGGCTCTCTTTTTTGAACAGTTTTGAGAGTTGATATTGTCTTAGTTACTTTTCTCTCATTGCTGAAACAAAATACCTGACACCCAAAGTGAAAGAGGGAATGGTTTCTTTAACTCACAGTTCGTAGAGGTCTCAGTCCATAACTGGCTGGTGCCAAGGCCGGGTGACTTCCCAGAGAACAGTTTATGGTGGGCAGAACATAGCAAAGCAATAAGGGGAAGACAAGCCTCTTTCTGTGCCTTATATTGTATCCAGTCTAATAGGATTAGAGTGGTCCCAGTCCAATCATTGAACTGATCCAGCAATCACCCACCCTTAAATCCAGCATTGCACCATGAATCAGTCACACTCTAGATTCAGCCACCTCTGAAAAAGCCCCACCTATGACTGCATAAGGCTTTGGAGGGACATGTAGGCATAAACCATAACATTTATTGTAAAATAAATTTTAAAAATAATTCTGCCTTGCAATTACCATTCAACATACAAGCTAAAATGTACATTATCAAATCTTAATGACCTTACTTTTCTGCATGTTGAAATATTTTGCTGTTATAAGAATTATTTTTTAGTACTCACCGTTTCTTACTATGCTAAAATAATGAATGATAGTTTTATAGAAGGAAGGTGCAATAGTGAAATAGTCATTTAGCAGTTTTCTTGTTGGCATTACTCAAATATTGCATATTCCTTTAAAAAGATAAAGAATTTGGGAGTCATATGAATCACTAGATAAATGCAGAGAAATCGCGCTTTAGACCAGAGTTGTCATATATTAGCCACTTGCCACATTAGTATTTAAAGTTAATAAAATTTCAGATTCATTCCTCAATCACACTTTAATCACATTTCAAGTGGTTATGTAGGTTGAATATAAGTGTCAGGTATATACACTGTCATTCCTCACTGTGGCTACTGTGTTGGACTGCACACCTAACATTTTCATCATTATAAAGTTTTATAGAATATTGCAACTTTTAGACTTTCATGCTGGATATTGCTGCTCTGTACTCTTAATATTGAAAGTAAAATTGATCATATAGCCAAGCATGATGGCACATGCCTGTAATCCCAACACTCAAGAAACTGAGGCAGGAGGTTCAGTGCAAGTTCAAGGCCAGCCTGAATTACATTGACCCTGTCTCAAAAAAATACGGTACAGTACTGGTTGTAAGACTTACAAAATCAATTAGATGACAACCTCTCTTCTTGCACCCTGTGCAACTAGGCATTTGACTCTTCACTTTTAAGGCAGGATGCTGAAGTTTATTGTAGATGTTTTATCAGCTATAGATGAGAGACTTCACACCTAAAATAGTGATTAAGTGGAAAATGTACATATGAAGTGTTGAGAATTCCAATGCCTTAACCCTCTTTTCCCTATTGAATACTAGCTAGTGGACGTATGTCTTTGAGGATGACTTTAGAAAGTACTCTCTATAAATAAAGCTATAGATTTACCAGTATTTACATTGAGAATTGTATTGCTACTTACAGAAGTAGTCTGAAGTAGTTGTTCTCAAACTTTCTGACTTCAGGATTGCTTTAAAAGTTATTGAGGCATCTCTAGTAGCTTTTTTTGAGTGAGCTGTAGCTGTTAATATTTACTACACTGTAAGAACACAAAGGTTAAGTATTCCTTTATATTGTATGTTAACGTGGCATACTTTTATGAAAAATAACCTTCCCCCCAAAAAAAGAGTAGCATTTTTTTGTTTTTGTTGTGTGTGTATGTGTGTGTGAATCTAATGTCCAACTTAACAGAGATCAACTGAATTTAAATTTTTTATATTCTTCATTTGGTCTGTTGAGATACCCCATATCATGGGTGCAGCCTCAGGAAAACTCTGCTATGTATTTTGTTGTAAGACTGAAAAAGACATACAATGTGTCAATGTTTGTTAATAATAAAATAATTTCGATCTTAATCCTGAAAATCATCCCTTGACTCCTAGAAATTCGAAGACCATACTTCCTTTATACCAGATGCTCTGCATTAAAGCCTAGCAGTCATAAGCCGTCATAGAATTTCTAAACAGCATTTAATGCTCTACCGTAATATGTGAATGGACAGCTGGAAATGACCAGACACTTGAAGAAAACTAACATGAAAGATCAAAGCGAAAACAGTAAGATAGAAGAAGCAGAAGAGGAAGAAGGAAAAGAAGAAGAGGAAGAAAAAGAAGAGGAGAAAGAAAAAGGAAAGAAAAAGAAAGAAAGAAAGAAAGAAGTGGGGGAGGGATTTTAAAAGAATAAGAATTGTTATGTACATGTACCAGTTCTCCACAATGAATGTAACCACTACTGCAAACACATACTAATAAAAATTATTTTTAAATAAAGGAAGAAGCAAAAAGGATACAAGGAAGAAGAAACTCAGATTCTGAACTGGAAATTTTAAGTTAGGAACATCAAAGAGCAAAAATGAGGTCTTCCTAATTAAAAATACAAAGTAGTGGCCAGAAGTGGTGGTACATGCCTATAATTCCAGCATTTACAATAAGGCAGGAGGATTGCCGTGAGTTTGAGGCCAGCCTGGGCTTACATAATGAGTTCAAGCCAGCCTGAACTACATAGCAAGGCCCTGTCTCAAAAACACACAAATAGAAGATAAGAAATGTGGAATATTGACAGATTCTTTTTGTAACGAGTGGAGAAGGACTTCATATTAAAACTTCAAAAGCACATTGCTTGTGTCAAAAGGGTAATGAATTAGTTTACATCAGAATTGAGTTCTGTACATTGAAGGGACATCATGATAGAATGGGAGAAAATATTTGCAGAATATGAAAACTAACAATGAATTTAACATCTGGAAAATTCAAGGAGCTTGTGAAAATCAAAAGAAAAGATATTCACCCCAATATAAAAATATGCAGATTCTAAAGAGGGAGTTCATAGGAAGAAAAGCTTCAAAGGTAATAAACCGATGAAGATATGGTCAAAATCATTCAGTTTAGGGAAAAAACGGAATGCATTAGGTATTTCTCTCTTCGTAACAGATCACCCTCACATTTAATATCTTGAAACAGTAAACATGTATTATCTCATAGATGCTAGGGATCAGGAATCTGATAGGCACTTAGATATAGCAAGGACTTTGTGTCAAAGGCGCTTGTAGGTTGCAGTCAAATTCTTCCAGGGCCGCAGTCATTTGAAGGTTTGACTAGGCCAGGAATATCTACTTCCAAGATGCCTCTTTCAGCTATGTTGATAAGAGACTTTAGTTCCTTGCTGGTTGTTGGCAGAAGGTTTCAGTCCTTTATGTGTGTGTACCTATCCACATAGCTGCTTGAGTGGATACATGAGGCTTCTTCTGATGACATGGTATCTGCCTTCCAGAGCAAGTGTTCTAAGAGAGCAAGAAGGAAGCCACTGCCTTTTATGACCTACTTTCCCAAATTGAGTATTGTCACTTCCTATTTATTACAAGCGAGTCACCAAGGCCGACCATTCTTAAAGATAGGAAAGCATTATTTTACCTCATGAAGGTGGAAGACATTTGTATCTATAAAAATTGTTAGACTTTCTAAAACACCTATACTAGTTAATGTCAAGTGTTTATAGGAATATAGACTCTCAGGCATTCTGGACCTCAGTTTAGCAGTACTCGAGTGTTTGAATGCCCTATGGCCCAGCAATTTTATTTCTAGAGAAATGCTTAAGGGTATTTATAAGAGTTTCGTAAGGGGATATGGTTATTCATTGACATATTATTTACAGCGGCAGGAAGTTGGAGGCAGTCTAGTCCTGAGTTTACAGTGTATTAGTTTCTTAGGGCTGGTGTAACAAAGTACCATAAACTGGGAACTTAAAACAATAGTAATTTGTTCTGTCACAGTTCTGAAGGTATGGATGGAGCACTCACATTTCTGTCCAAAATCAGAGCAACAACATCACCATTCTTCCTTCAAGAATTTGAGTAGAATCCAAATTTGGGTAAAATTTTGCCTGTTCATAGACTACAGTTGTGGGTGGTGGTTATTAATCTTTGGCATCCTTGTCTTATAACAGTATCACTCCAGTCTCTGCTTCTGTTGTCATATGGTGCTCTCACTGGGTATCTTGTGTGTTTTTGTGTCATCTTTCTTTTTTTTTTTTTTTTTTATCAGGAATCAAACTCACAACCTTACACTTGCCAGGCAGGCACTGTGCAACTGAGCTATATCCCCAGCCCCATGTCATTTTTCTTACTGTCTTGGTCACGTTTCTTCGTTGCTGAGACAAACACCTGACACCCAAAATTAGGCAAGAAAAGGTTTATTTAGCTTACAGTTTCTGGAGATTTCAGTCCATGATCAGCTGGCTCCAAAGCAAGATGGCATGGCACTGGGGCAGCACTTCAAGGCAGCAGCCAGAAGCAAAAAGAGGACAGCC
This sequence comes from Cuniculus paca, assembly GCA_004365215.1. NCBI lineage: Eukaryota > Metazoa > Chordata > Mammalia > Rodentia > Cuniculidae > Cuniculus > Cuniculus paca. The sequence continues at coordinate 12,014 of RJWT010018274.1, forward strand.
GTTCATGGCAGCTGCACGCGGCAAGAGCAAACCGCGCCAAAGAGGGAAAAACGCGCCCGTTGCGACCTTACATTGTACGTGGGCTCCACCCCTGGGCGGGTGCAGCCCTCACACCGCCATTCCCAGCGCTACACAACAAATCAATCATAAACGTTAGATTCAGCCGCTTCCATGACTACATGAGGCTTGGGGGGGCCATCTATATATAAACTGTAACACTTACAAAGACATCAGTCCTATTGATTAGAATTCACTCAATGATTTCATCTTGATTGCATCTACAAATCCCCTATTTCCAAATAATGTCCCATTCACAGGTACCAGAAGTTAGAATTTTAACGTGTTTTTGTTTTAGTTTTGTGAAATGGGATCTTGCAATCTTGTCCAAGCTGGACTTGATCTCCTGGACTCAAGTGATATTCCCACCTACAATATGTCTTTTTGAAGGATATAATTTGACTCATAAGACACATGCTTTTTATGTCCCAATCAGAAGCAACTGATTAGATGTTCAAATAGTACATAGCAAAAAGTGTAAGAAACACAATACGAAGAAAGTAATAGTAAAAAAAGAAAATAGTAATATATAAATTAAAATTCCTTGTGTTATTATAGTTCTCCAGAGAAACAGAACCAACAAGGAAGTAAATATATGTATTAATAAATACATTTACTATGAGAAATTGATTCTTGCAAAATTAAGAAATTCTGTCGCATCCACATTCTGCAGAGTGGGCTGGCAGGCTTTGAGACCCCAGAAAGCTAATGTTGCAGATGAACTCTGAAGACAGAAGGCTAAAGAATTCCTGTTGCTTGAGGGAGGTCAGTTTTTTGTTGTATTCAGGTCTTCAACTCATGGGGTAAGACCTACTCACTAGCAGTCTGTTTACTTAGTTCACTGATTTAAATTTTAACCTTGTCCAAAACCACCCCCCAAGTTGATACACAAAAATAACCATACAAGTGTGCCTCATTGCAACTTGGAATCCATAGGCATCTCTTTAAACTGTATTTAATCTCCAAAGTAAAAATGACGGGGGGAGGGGCTGTAGCTTAGTAATAGAACACATGCTGAGCATTTTTGAGGCCCTCAGTTTCATCACCAACACCCCTTCCTCTCCTCAAATAACAGTCATACTTGTACCTAACATGATACAGTATAGTACTCTAGCCTGTGTATAATTGAAAATGTATTAATTAATTCTTTTCCCCAGAAAAGGATACAGAAAGCCCTTGGATTGATGGTTACTTTTCTTGGTATATGGTAACTTAAATACTGCAAGTTACCAGCACTTAAATACAGTGATAAAACAGCTAATGCATCTTCTATTACCTGATAAAGAGGTTAAGAGAAGGAAGAACAAAAGTATTTGCCTTATAATATGTGTACAAACATGCTTATAACAAACTAAGGAGAAAATACTCGTGATAGCTACGATCTTTGTTTTTGTAACTAACTACTCATGTGGTTATGGCAGTTTTCATAACTACCTTCTACTACCCTTTCAGTATTTCCTTTGCCTTCAGCAAGCTCCTCAGCTGGCCTTGATTCTTTTTGTGGTTTAAAAAAAAAAAAAGACAAAACAAACAAACAAAAAATGCAAACTTTCCTTTCTGAAGGGTCTGGGCAGTAGTCGTGCCTGATCTGGGTTATAGTTTTCCATTGACTCTCATCATTATTATTTTAATACTAAGAGATGACCTGATGAATCTCTTGTATTCCACATACTGTTCTTTTCCTCCATTGTGGAGTAGCAGTCCAGTTTCCCTTTGGTAGTCAGAAATGAGCATTCCAACCAGCTTACTAATCCCCTTTACATTTTGATTCAGAAGCATGAGGTGTTCAAAATGGCCAAGTAACAGTGTTAAAATTCAGTTCAGTGGCATTTCTGTCTCCTGGTATAAGCATTCTTTCTTTGGGAACTAACACCTGTAGGCCAGCAGAGCATAAACTCATAGGGACAAGAAGCAAAAATTTTCTTGGTGGATCTCTTGGTAATGATGAAAGATACCATTACCATATCTACCTCTTGATTCCTAGGTTTGTGCATCCTGGCTATGAAAGAAGATACCATATGTTGGACACTGATTCAGAGACTATGGAGTCACTTGGGGAACCTTGCATCAGTGCCCTAAGATACTACAACTTTAAAAAGACCTTTTAAAGGGCCGCAGATATAGCTCTGTAGTATAGCAATTACCTAGAATGTGCAGGGTGCTAAGTTCACCTCCAGCATTGCAAAAACAACAAACATTCCACTATTCTATGAAGCCATCTACTTCAGGATGGTAGAAACATGGTAAGATCAGTGAACTCCATTGCTGTCCTTCATTTGCTTAGTATGTATGTATGACACTGCAGTGTGGTACAGATGACAGTAGAAACAAATGCTGCCTTTCCATTATGGAAGTAGTTCGGTGTAATCAGTCTTCCACCCCAAGGAATGTTGCTATCACAGACTAGTGAGTATTGATTTCTGTCACTCCCAGATTGGTCATTCAGTAGCCATAACCAAATCAGCATTGGCAAATGGAACTCCAAATATTGCTGAGCCCAGACCTAATCTCCATGTTTACGCCATTGTGGCTACTTTTTTTAATGAACCTATTAGCCAGTGATGGGTGGCTGGAGATCAGCCACTGACTGATACCCATGGAATGGATCATCTGTATCCATTTTAATAAAATCTTCCCCTATTGGTGTTACTCTTTGGTGGAACATACACACTGTATCTTGTTTTTTACTCACTCACAGAGACCCATTTACCTCTTCCCCAAATTTCTTTTGTCACCTGTTCTCAATTACATTCTTCCATGTCCCTGACCATCCAGCCAAACCATTGGCCATAGCCCATGGGTTGGTATATAATCACATATCTGGCCCTTTCTCCTCCTGAAGAAAATAAACAGCCAAGTAAATTGTCTGGAATTCTGCCCACTGGAGAATTTTCCTTCTTAGATGTCCCAGAGTAGGCCTGTAATCCTGTAGTTGTCAACTTTTAGGTGATTCCTCCATATTTTAAAGAACCACCTGTAAACCAGGCCTGTATTTGTCAACCAATTTTAGGAAGCTCCCCATGTAGCCATATCTGCAGGCTTGGAGAAAAAATATAATGTGGCAAGGTAAAGGACGATACAGATACTTAGAGCACTTGTTCGTCTAAGTTACTTGTGCGTACGTTCAGGGCCTTCTTGGAACCCAGTCTTTATATATCATATCCACTTCCATTTGATAGAATGCTATTGTTCATGCCTAGCTTTATAGTTTGATTGGTCCCATGACACCTAATTTTTAGTGGGCAACTCAAGTTGCATGGTAAAGTGATGGCCCACAGTTAAATGTTTAGTCTCTGTTAAAGGCCCAGTAACAAGCCATCAGTTTTTCTCTATACTCAAAGAGAGTGGCAGGGCTTTGTTCTAAAATCCTAAAGGCCTGTGCTACAGTTTAGTTCCAGATGTCTTCCAAAGACTAGAAACAACATCCTTGTCTGCTGGTGACACTTAGAGCACCATTGGATCTGCTGGATAAGATAGCCCAAGTGACAGAGCAGTTTATGTGGCAGCTTAGACCTGCTGTAGAGCTACAGAGTCAACATGCCCTATTCCACTGGACCCCTGGAAGCATCACTGAGATGAAAGACCCCTGAATTTTTTTATGAGACTTTTTTTCCACATTCCGCCATGAAAATGTCTTAGCAGTAAGTCCAAAGTAGATGGTAATTCTTGTTCACAAGGTCCGGTAAGCCTAACATTATGAATATAATAAACCATTGAGATAGAAAAAGGGTGTTAAGGTCCTTTATCACACCATATAAACAAATTTTTGTTTCACAGTAAAATACTGACCTTAAACATTTTGTAATACTGCCTTTGTGTAGAGAGAATAATGAAAATAGAAAATGATAATTTAAGATATGCCAACAGGGTCTATTTTTTTTTTCTTTTTTTTTTTTTGTGGCACAGGGGATTGAACTCACAACCTTGTGCTTGCTAGGCAGGCGCTTAGGCCGCTGAGCTAGATCCCTGGCCCGGGTCTATTGATTTTTGCAGTACTGGGAATTGAACTCAAGGTCTTCACACTGAACTGCATTCCCAACACTTTTTTTTTAAAATTTATTTGAGTTGTTTTGTTTTTTGAGAAAAGGTCTCACTATGTAGTGGAGGCTGACCTTGAACTCACTGTGTAGCCCAGGCTGGCCTCAAACTCACTGCAGTCCTCCTGCCTCAGCCTCCCAAGTGCTGGGATTATAGGTGAGTGCCTAGCTCTTTTTATTTTTTAAGATAGGATCTCACTGAGTTGCCAAGGCTGGACTTGTATGTGGAATACTCTTGCCAGCCACCCAGTACAAATAGAATTGTCAGGTGAAGAAATCTTGACAGTGCTTATTAAAAGACCCACATTATAGCATATTATGGTGACATTTCAGTATACCTAGGAAGAGAAGAACCTAAAAACTTCAGAGAACTTATGTAGTAGTGGCACCCAGATTTTGGTTTGGTTTGGTTTTTAACATTACAGACCATCTAATAACATTTGCTTGAATTCCAAGATGGCAAAGATTGGCCAGAGATTAATACTACATAAATTGCAGTTCTCTGCATCCCCCACCATCTTCTAGTGTTTCACTTCACTCATTTTCTTTGCATGTGATCTTTAAAGGCATTTAACTATGTGACCCTTGCTAACTTTCAGTCTCATATTCAATTCAAATCCTTTCATAACACTAGGGATAAATTAACAGGGTTTTTTTGTTTGTTTGGTGTCTTGATCTTGATCACAGGCTCAAGTGATCCTTCCACCTGAGCCTCCTGAGCTGTTTTTGTTTGTTTGTTTGTTTGTTTGTTTTGCCTCAAATTTGTGTTAGTATTGCCATCTGTATCTCCTTGGTAATGTACCATCTTTAGGAGAATATGCTTATATATGTTAATATGTGTCCATATCTAAATAGATACCAATATAGAGACGTGTAATTAAACTTAAATACTGAGGTTTTAGTTTAGAAAAAACAACTCATACATTAACATTTGTTTTAAAAGCTAATAACATATGTGCCATAGGTTCACCACGACTGCCCTAGAGTCTGGTAATTTGTTGTTTGGTTTGGTTTCGTTTGGTTTTTGAGGATCTCACTGTGTAGTTTAGGCTGGCCTTGAACTCACTATGTAGTCCAGGCTGGTCTTAAATTCATAGTGATCCTCCTGCCTCAGCCTCCCAAGCGCTGGGACTACAGGAATGTGCCACCATGCCCAGCTTGAGATGTAATTTTAGAGTTGTAAGAATCTTTAGATGTAATCTCTTATTTTATAGTTATAAAAGATAGGGGAGCATATTTGAATTGCCCACTTTCTATATTATTTTTAGGTTTTAAAAATGTCATTTGGGCTGGTGTAGTGTGCACACATGTAATCCCAGCTATTGCGGAAGCTGTGAGGGACAATCATTAGTTAAAGGCTCAGCTTGGAAAACTTAGCAAGACCTGTCTCAAAAGACTAACGGGTCCCACCAGGCATGGTGGCACATGCCTGTAATCCCAACACTCAGGAGGCTGAGGCAGGATTACTGCAAGTTCAAGGCCAGCATAGACTACAAAATGAGTTCAAGGCCAGCCTAAACTACATATATAGTGAGACCCTGTCTTGAAAAAGTAAAAAGCCTTATTTTTCTACCATTTTTTACTTGTGGAGACCAAGGTTAAGAAATGTGCCCAGCATCACACTGCTAAGTAAAAATTCAACCAAATTCTGTTGACTGTAATAGCCATATTCTTTCCACTAATACCTTAAGTGTAATGAAGATTTTTATGCAAATATAGAAAATGTTTTTACTTTTTGTGACTCTTAATTAAAATTATATTGACAGACTGATAGAAAACCCCAAACAGCAGTTGTTTTACAGAGAGAAGTACATTCATGTTGTAAGTTACTGGGATGGTGAGCCTATGGCATGCATGCCACCTCCAGCTGTTTGTCATTGAAAACTCTAAAAGGTTCACCATCAGTGGTCTAGAAGTTAGGCATCTGGGGTTGGTATAAAGGTTCCACTATGGCATTCAGAATCTAGGCTTCTATTAATCCACTCTCCATAAACAGGATTTTTATAGTTCAAACTACCTGTTCATGCTTGGACATTCTACCTAGCGTGGAGCAGAAAGAGTGAAGGGGAGTAGTCTTCCTTTAGAGGATATTCCAGAGGTCACGTGGGACACTTCTGCTTATATCCTGTTAGCCAGCACCCAGTCAAGTGGCCAGCTCAGTAAGAGGCTGAGAAATTTTGGCTTTATTCTACTTGTTCATCTGTTCCGCTAAAAGTCTTAGATCTATCACTGGAGTAAATAGATTTGGCATGATAACAGTTTTTGTCACAACAGTGCCATCAGGTGTTGTTTCATATTGCTTGAACCCAGCTGTGCAATGCTCAGGCAAGGGATCTAGTGTGCACACCTTATGAAAATCTAATGCCCGATAGGCCAATGTGGTGGTGCATGCCTGTAATCCCAGCATTCAGGAGGCTGAGGCAGGAGGACCACTGTGAGTTTGAGGCCAGTCTGGGCTACAAAGTGAGTTCAAGGCCAGCCTGAACTACATAGTGAAACCCTGTCTCAAAAAGATAAAAAACAAAAGAAAAAATCTAATACCTGATAATCTGAAGTGGAGCTGAGGCAGTCATGCTAATACTGGGGAGTGTAGTTATTATATATTGCAAACATATACAGTACTACTTTTTAAAAAAAAAGGAACTTATAAAAATCCCACCACATCCCATCCATGGAAAAATTTGTTTTCCACAGCATTGGTTCCTAATGTCTAAAAGAGGGAACCACTGAGGTAAAGAATACGCCAGTATTTTTATACACATCAAAGAAAAGTCTGGTGAAATGTTAGGTTGATGTTTTACCTTTAAATGTTTACAAAATAAGTGAGAAAAGTAT